>VUQS01007969.1:6438-16892 GCA_015108495.1 Heterochromis multidens
ATCCAAAAAACCCCCCCCCCCCCCCCCCCCGCCCCCCCCCCCTCCTCCTCCTCCTCCTCCTCCTCCTCCTCTCCACCTCTCCAGCCATCAGTAACAAACAATGATGCTCTCGTCCCGGGCAGCAGTTCAGTTCTCTTATCTAAATAAGATTTAGCCTTCATTTAAACAGGGCCTCCATCAGTTTGGAGAGATGGCAGAGGAATAGTCAGCGGGATAGAAGACCTAGGGCACCTCGTTTTATCTTTATTTATGTCTCTCTGCCTTGCTCTTTTCCCAGCAGCAGGACTGGGTGTGCACATGCCACCGCGAGACGCACTCAACAATGTAATTGGGGTGATGAAAAATTATCGTGATTGGGGGCATTGCCTCTCTCCCTCTTACCCCCCTTTTCCCGCCCTGTGCTCCCCACCCCACACCCGCTCCTCCTGACACCCTCTCCCCCCAACCAGTAATAACATCTCTGGGCCCATCTGTCACCATCTAATGTGACAAAGTTTTTATCGCATGTATTAAGGCGGCCAGATTAAAAAGTAAATACGGCAATCTCACCAGGCCCCTGCGCTGGCAGGTTATGGTGCATTTCACGGTGGCCTGAGCACCTCATCAGTGTTCCACCGCCTGTGCCCCTGGCAGGGAAACAAACAGGCCCCCAGGGAGCAAAGCCTGAGGGGGGGTGGAGGTAGAAGGGACTGTGTTGGGGTTGTGAGTGGGTTGCGGTCTGCTGCAGGGGGGAAAGTAGCGGAAGGGAGGTGCTCCAAAAGCAAGAGGATTGGGGTTAAGGAGATGTTAACAGATACCATTAATGTTATATGTCTTCTTCCCCAAGAGGTAGACAGCAGCCTGTACTGACCCTTTGTTCCTTCCACATTTTCTTCTCCTGATATCCATGGGTTAAGAGTGTGGAAGAAACTGAGAAACTGCATGGAAGCAGAAGATGCAGGGGGTCCATATACCCAGGTAGATAATGTGCCATATCATTTTAAATAAGGATTTCTTTCAACCTCATTCACAAAAGTGCTGAATTGTATGTTGATTCCCATAAACGTCTTACCCTGACCAGGTAATTCCAGAATGCTCTCAACTGTCCTTTTCCTCCCTGCATCTCTCTGTATCCATGGTCAATAGTTTGTTTCCAAAGTAGAGTGTTTTCCATCTGGCCGATCCATTCCAGCTCTGCACTCAGAAGGAACACAATGTGGCTCTCAACACTGTGGATGGCAGATGGGGAACTGAATGCAGTGTGCCTGTCAGATTAGCTTCTGTAATGGCTCATTTGGGCTCCTATGAGGAGATATTAGCACATGTGTTCCATACGTCTGTGCTGAGCTCCACTGCACTACCAAGAGAATCCTTCATAAACACAAAACGCACATCTCAGGAGCCATTGTAACAAGGGAGACCAAGTGGAACAGAGAAGTGAGAATTTTCTAGAAATTTAACATCCGTACAAGATTACTAAACAACATTGACTCTTGAAGCCTCTGAACAGCAATTCAAAGCTTGTAAAGTGTGTCCCGCACACTTCAGTGTGTTCATAATGAAGTAGCCAAGGCTGCTTTGAATAAAGCCTTAATGAATCTTAGTGGCAGCAGGCTTGGCAGAGAAGCCGACAGAACAGGATGCAGAGATTGTCAGCTGAGCACCTGGGATAGCTAGGCCGCGTGCTGGGCTGCATGGCTGACAGGCTGGCTGCTGACAGCACTGTGACAGGTCAGTGTCTGTGCCGGAGCGCTATCTGTAGCCTCCTCCAGAGGGAGAGCCAGCGAACATGTGTAGCTGTCTCTCTGCCTGTCATTAGGGGCTGCTTAGCGAGAGGGCCCCAACGCGCCACTCTAGTTCACAATTAACTTTGCATGGTGCTGGGTGTGACAGACAGTGGATAGTGTGGGATGGTGTCGGACCAGCAGCGAGGACAGGGCGGCCGCTGTGCTGCTCCTGTCCGCAACAGATGCTAGTTCAGATGCCCGAGACCTCGGTGTCACTGACCATTCTCATTGCCACCACACTCCACAGACCTGAGATGGCACTTGGACAAAGACCAGGAAATTCAGTGGCAGCAAATACTCTATACACATGTCTTACACTACATAATGTATTAACTATGCTGGGAAGAACTATAGGTTGCAGTCCAGTTTAATAGGCTAGATACATGGTGTAGGTCAACAAAGTAAATTGTCATATGGTACTCTCATGTAATATCTTGTTTTCTGTCTGCTTGCAACACAAATGCAGCTGGATTCACTGTATCAGCCTTAGACAGACATACTGTATTACTATACAGTAAGCCCTTCTGTGTTATGTCTCAGCAGTTAAATGCACTTATGTGTGTGAGTGAGAGTGCTTGCATTTGTAAGGGTGAGCGTGATGTGCTGACAGGCTGCTGATGTCTGCCAGCCAGGCCACACTGCAGATGGAGGACACCCATGGTGCTGAAAAGGCCAGGGCCAAACACTTAGGAGTCAATTCACCAGAAAGGAGTCCACCAAGAAAGGTCAAGTGGACACATTACTGCATTCACCGAGGAAGACATCGGCTTTATAGGGCGGAAGAAATCAATTCATAATCTCCTAACTGAAGCTTTTTCTGTGTGTGTGCCAATATCTGCAATATCTGTCTCTTTGTAGATGTGTGTATCGCTGCTATAATATTGAATGACCTATTGTGTATGTACTGTAGTCTTAACACACACAAACACACATTTCAGTCACAACACTCACCTCATCCAACTTCTGAGTGTTGCACTGAGAATTTAAATAGCACGTTTGAGTTACTTGTCTTACAGGTATTGACTATAATACCGCAGAAGTGGAAAGAAGTGATCTCAGGTGCTTTTAAAGGTGACACAGAGATATTATAAACACTGTAATACAACACATTGAATTGCACAGTACAGAGGGGGAAAATCTAAAGTCTCGGATTAAATTGTTTTTTTTTTCAGCACATGAGTGTTTCTGCCAAGTGGCTATCTATCATTGATTCCTCTTGCCATTGTGATCAGATATGTGAATGACCTCTCATTAAGTCAAATGCAGCAAATTAATCAGGGCCAACGGGTCCTGCTCAGGAGCAAGATGGTAGAAGAGAGAGAGAGACATAATGACTGGGATATGAAATGAGATTTGAAAGAAGGAGTAAAGGCAGAGGAGAGAAATGGATAATCTTTCTGAGGCAGAGAAAAGTGACAGCAGAGTATGCATGCTGCAGAAGATGTAGATTCAACACTTACTGAAATGCTTCATTCTCTCTGTTTTAAGTGATTGTCCAGGCATTGTAGTAAACATATTACCTCTTGAAATGTATTCATTTCTCCAAGGGGCACTTTGTTCAACAAACAAAAAACAAAATTACAAATAGTGTAGACACGTACTGATAAAAGGGACATTTATTATTTATTCTTCCAGGATATACCTCTAACACCATGGATAAGCAAACAGGGTTAATGGATGCAGAAAGGCAACAATTTATTTATGATCTCAGTAATCTCACATCAGACCTAAAACAAAACTTAAGCAAACTAAAAAAGCTTAATTTTCAGATTTCATTTTTTTAAAATTCCTTGTATTTAGCCAAGCTTGAGTAAACTTGCATAAGGTCATTTTTTAATCTGGCAACAAGAAAATACTATTAGAGACACAACTTAAGTTTTGCAATATACACATAAAAAAATAAATGAATAAAAATAAAAATTTAATTTAATTTAATTAAAAAAAAAAGGATTTGGGGATGACATAAGAACAGCATAACCCAAGCTGAATGTGAAATATGGTGTAAAGGTGAGTAGTTCATTTCTCTATGACAATAAAACATGCACAGAAAAACTTTTAGATTATTTTCTTCACTCTTTATGTATCTGTCTCTTTCTCAGTAGACAGCTGTAATGTTTGAAAGAAGCATTGCCAACCATGCTAAAGCCTGTCAGAGGAAGATATCTTTTTATTTTTAATTTTTGGAAAAGCAAATTTGTGATTCCTCTTGGCGTAATAACCATATTTATGTTTATGCTGCACCATTTTTTTTAAATCTGTCCATCTGGAGTAACCAGAAATCTTTTAAAATACACAAACCTGTAGTTTGAAAACAGTTCCCATTCTCTTCAAGTATAGTGAGCTGTTACTTCAAAAGATGTGAAATTAAATACTAAAATGCATGTTTACAGTTGTTGGCTGGTACTTTAAATGAGTTGTGCCGTTTACAAATCTGAGAAAATATAATAGTTGCAGTATCTGTTATGTTACACTTTAATACATAACATAATTCAAATAAATATACAAATGTTTGTCTTTGCTGACCACACACACAATAGGTTTCTAAAATCTGTCCAGTCTATCTACATACTGACTACTGATATTTGCCCTCATCCAGAGGTACATGATTATTGATGGGTGGACAAGGTCAAGAGTCGTCAGGCCTTCCACCTTCTTGTGCATGGCAATTAACAGTGAATCAGTGGGAGGGAGGGGCCTGATTTCACTAGCCAGTCAAAGTGCCAATCATCTCTGATTGGTTCTCCTTCCTCGTCTGTGGATTCAGCTGGTAAAAGGGTGAGATGATGTGTGTGCATGTGGAGTTTGTGTGTGCATGGATTGAGGGGAGGGGGAGGGGATGAGGCTCCTACAAATATGGTTGGTAAGGAAGGGGGTCTTTAGGCTTTTAACCTTAGCTTTAAGCTCCTGCTACTTAATGTCTTTGTTTAGCAAAATGGTATTCCTGATTTAATTAACACTTCAATTAGATGTGATTGCATAAACACTCTGCTAATAACAGCAGAAAGCCGCTTGTAAGCGGTGCAACATTTGAAGGAGTTTTTCTCATTATGGCAATGAGAGCAATCTTGTTACACAAATGATAATTAGGTGTCATTAGCACATACAAACTGGGTTAATTAGGGAACGGGAGCACAAACACTTGAGATGGACTGATCAAAGTTCCAGTCTGACATTGTTAGGAGTAAATTCAGCTAAGGGTAGGGCTACAGAGTTATCACTCACATCAGCTATAGAGCTGGACCAAAAACAAAATATGATTACACAGAGAACCATCCATTATGGAATGTATTTTATCATACTCTCAGGCTCCCCCTTATCGTCACAATTTTTTTTTCCCTCTTTATTCATGGAATATTCCAGTGGTAATCTGTAGCTGCTCAGAGCATCCCCCCACTGCTACAGCAAGATGGTAGACTCACACCTGAACTTTGATACTCTTTAGAATAATTGCATATCAGCATACAGCATCACTGTGGAGCACACCAAACAAGCTCTTATGCATGGCAAAAACCCCACTGTTTGCATAAGCCCATTTATTATGAGTGATAGCACTGCCTTCACTGACATTTCGTAAACTGGAAGAGCCTAATCTTGTTTGGGCCTGATACTTATTAAAATACCAGAATAGTCAGGCAGGCGATGTCCAAAGCAGCACTGACCATGTCCTGATAGCCGTTGTGTTTTTGGTTACAAATAAAAATACATTTGTCTTGTGGCAGGCTGGCTGGCTGGGTTTGTTTGTGTCCGACGTGCTGTCCGAGGTGAGAGGAGCCCTGTGGCTGCCTGCCTCAGTCACATGATTTATGATCCAAAAGCAGCAGTTGAATATGAAAAAGTTCCCAATGGCTGGCCAGAGAGCAGGCCTATCTTCCAATCACATAACCCTCGAACAACTGGCCAGAGGAAATGCTGTCAATATCACATAGAGATGATTGGATGTGCGCTTCTGCCTAATAAAGGTAAGAAAAGGGGGTCTGAGATGGTGGAGTGGAGGTTAGCAGCTAGGGACAGGTGGGGGTTGCTTTGCCGAAATAATTGAAAATCTACAATGGTTGGCAGATATCTGAATGTGACTTTGTGCAGCTTCAGTCCTTTATCCTTTCCCAGTCCGAGTATTGACAGCTAAAAACAACAGCCATTATCTGTTAATTACATTAACATTTTATCAGCATTGGGTTGCTGGGGTGCATGTCCCGCAGCTGGAAGATAGCTGTCAGTCAGAAGCACAAGCATAGAGGGGAGTGGAGAGGGGGGCTGGAGGAGCAGACCCTGGAGATGTAGCCCTGCTGGAAAAAGGCCTTCTCTCTGAGCTGCCCTACTGCCCCCATGCCCCTGCCCCTTCAGGCCTAACAGGGAGGGGGCTGACAGGGGCTCAGTGCTACCTCCTCAGTTGTCCTGTCCAGAGAAGACAATCCAAGATAACCGCTGACACCTGCCAAGCTATCCAACCCCGAGGCTAGAGACTCACCAATTTAAGCAAACTACTCAGGACAATGGCTTAAGACAAATGCAGGCGTGTGATCTATGTTTCTCTGCAGCTCTCAGTGAAAACCAAAGGTGGAGCTGTTGGCTCTGCAGCCTTCTGTTACTGTAATTGTATTGGACTCGTTTTTAGCTGTCTCTGTGTGTATCAATGGACAATGCACCCTGACTCTGTTGGCCCTGCAGCTCTTTTCTCATTACAGCTCTCATATGTTTTATTTATGCCGTTTGTAGAGCGTCCAGCTCTGCCTGGGCACTAACATGGGTGGCAGTGCCAAGCAGAGGACGATAAGAACGGGTGCCAGCTACTGCTGCAGGACTTGGCAGTGTACTCAGTGTGATGGCCTCAGTCAGGGAGCAGAGAAGCAGCTTCGTCTCTGCCGCAGGTCTTTGGGGTGATCCACAGACCTCAATCGCATTACCCCCTGGCTAGTGGGGCTCCTGCTGTGTAGACTGCACCCCTGCCCCTCCTCCTTCTGTCTCTGTTTATTGATTGGAAGCTGACTTATAACTTAATATTTTATCTTCTTATTTCCCCCACTGAAGCTGCTTCCTGTCAGAGGGGCGATGGAAGGATCAATGAGAACCTTGTCTGAGCAGGGGAAGGTCCCGGCAGGGGTCAGCCACTGATTGACAGGAGCCCTGCATCCAGCTGGCAGCAGGACAGCTCACGGTCAATGAGAAACGCCATGTCATTCTGACCATGTTGGGTCTCTTCATAATTAAGAACGCTACCTTGTATTTACATGGGAGTGTGCTGCAGTGTCTAGTCACTGAGGGCTTAAAGACCAGTGGCTTGGCTGAATACACACAAACACAAACACATATACCATACACCAAACCATACACAAAAAAATGCTAAGAACCATTGCTGACAAAGAGAGAGTAAGAAAGAAAGAGATATCAAGTGTAGTAATCAAAATGAAAAATGGGTCTCCAGCTACTTTAAACAAGAGCTAATTTATCACCAGAAAGTACGGATAAGTAGCCGAGTTGTTGCCGTTCAGTAAGTACCCGTTCTGCACCAAATTATTCCACCCCTGCTTGCGTGCAACCATAAATCATACACTTCCACACATCTTTTCCTATTAGCAGGCGTGCTAGGCATGGGCGCGTGCTCAGCTACCAAACACAGACTAATAGGCTACAACTTTTAATTTTGAGAATGCAACTCCCCTCCTCCAATCCCTCATTTCCAGCCCCCCCGCTGCTCCTCACAGCACAATATTCACATTATCACATACAGTGTTACACAATCTGGTTTATCACTCGATGCCGCCCATTCTGGAGCTTGGCTGTAAGTGCTGTCCTCCCCCAGGGTCCTCGTTTTGTGTAGTGTGATTGGGGGGCTTCATGTTACAGACAGGAGCACAGCCCATGACTATAGATAGAGCTGATCTCTTAGCTCGGGACAGAGGGGGAAACACCTGCTAGCACTGCACTGCCCGGACTACACTCATCAATAGAGAAGACTGACAAATGACAGTGGATGTAAAACATCACAACAATGCATCCAAACCGCATAAAGGAAGAATACATTAAATAATTCTTATGCAGCTTAAGCTTTGCTCTTCTTGATGTCTGCTCTAAATTATATTTTAATATTTTGGGGAAATATGTTTATTTGCTTTCTGAATATTACACAATAAGGTAGATGCTACTGTCATAGCTGTCCATTTATAGACTGTAAATAAAAGACAGGTGTAACCATCATGACATCACTCTTTGTTTTGTGATATTAATCAGGATGCCAGATTTTAATTTTGACTAGTAAAAAACAGGCTTAAAAAAAAAACATACGCCTACAGTAATTACCAAAGGGGAAAAAAAAGAAACCCTAAACAGCTGAGTCCTTAGACTGTCTTTCATTAGCCTGGAGGGATGTGGGGCTGATTGGAGAACCTAAGTACTCTGCACACACATATGCTAGACAAGATAGCGGCACACTAAGGGCCATTTTATACCCACGATGCAATGCCTCGCAAACGGCACTATACTATGTCACATCCACTGTCACTGGCTGCCGCTTTTGTAGGTCGTGCACCTCTCGATTTTTGTAACCTGGCTTGTTGTGCCGTGGCTGCCACAACTGGTTTGTAGACATGAGTGTATGATCGTGTTGGTTTTTAATGATGTATCAGTACAGAAGCTGAGAGATTCACAGACTGATTCACAGATGTTGCAACAGTTTGAAAACATGAGACTATGTGGATAAATCTTTGGGAAAAAAAACTTGGCACTTTCTTTGTGTCAGGTTTTGACTTCTTCTCCTCTGATGTGGCAGTATTGTCTGAGTGGCGACACCTATCGTTCAGGAGAATATTGCTACCTGCACCATAACAGCGAGTATAAATGGTGGATGTTTGATGATGTTACCAGCGGCGCGCAGAGTGACCAATGCGGCGGGTATATTGGTGTCTTAAAGTTTGGTTTTTTTTATGTCAAAAAAATATACATCTTACCATAGTGAAAATCCCCTGAAATCAGAGATCAAAAAGTCATTACGAAAGTGTGTATGAATGTGATTTTACAATTACAATTCTTTTTTCAGCAAGTTGTCACACCCTGCAGCTAAAAATAATGCAGGTTAAAAGCATTTCTGCACTGGCTTCAGTTTTTAGACCACCAGCTATGTCCATCTTTTATATACAGTTACTGAAATAGAGGAAAAAAGGTAGCCTGGGTGAAAACCAAAATCTCGCCACCAGCAGATCTAAAGCTCACTAATCAATCAATGGGATCCCGACCTTCTCATCTATCCATGAATTATTACTTTAAACTGACTCAAGTAGAGATCCAAGTAGGTTTTTATTTTTGTTTTCTATGACTGCATACATTACATGAAATGCTCTGCACACCCATTCAAAACTCTCAATAGAATAACAACAACAGCAAGACAATGGGCAGTGAAATAAATTCATCACACAGGCTCGCAAGTTAGACTGGGAAGTCCCATGGAAGACAGCAGCGCCAGCCCCAGTCAAATGCTAAAGGGACGTTATATGTGATGGATGGAGTCTTTGACTTCCAGTAGAAGTGGCATGATGGCCTGGCATCTCTCTGAAGTGCTCCGTTCGCATTGTGACCAAATCCTGTTATGTCCCTGTTTCATTGTGGTGACAGCATGAGGAATGCTTGGTTTTGTTCTCCCTACTGTTGCTATCCATCATCTGTGGAGAGAGAGAGGGAGAGAGAGAGAGAGAGAGAGAGAGAGAGAGCACAGTGGCAATTTGCCTTCCACCCCTACCCCACCCCACCCCAATGTATGCACCTACACACACACACGCACGCACGCACACACCTTTCCCTGCACATTCCTCTCTCTTATTCTCTGTTGAGACATCCTGTCTTTGCCACAGCACTGGCCCTGGTCCTTTTCATCTACACAAGTGTTGTTCAATTACAGGCGGATGACAAATTAAAGACAAAAAAAAAACAACATAAAGTGTCCTGGTAAGGTGTTAAGGCCAACACGCAACAAAGGAACAGCTTCAGTATACCTTAGCACCGGTTCGCCACATCTCTGCTGCTCTTTTGGAGGGAACATTTGGAACAACATGGTTGCAAAAGATAGTAGTAGGCACTGTCAAATTCAAGAATTGTGGGTTGACATCTAGTGACAATGATGACCACAGCATTTGAGTTACATGACTTTCATACATAAAACCGTTAAGTGACACCTCATGTCCATTGTCCTGAAGAGATTATTTTAAAGGTTTTGGATTGATTTGCAGTAGACCAAACTGCACTTGCAAAATGCCCCCCACAGCATAACAGAGCTGGAGGATACCCTCAGTGTTATTGTTTTTAAACTAAATTGTAAACATCTGAATCTCTCCTGTTTGTCACATACTCCACACTCCTCATTCCAGTTGAGCTCTTTTTATGGTGAACATGAAAGGGCAGTAGAGGAGGTATATGCTGCAGCTCTATTCAGAAATACTTAGCTTGTAAAGACAGCCTACCCTTCCCAATCAATCCACTATTTAAAGGCGGATGTAATTTGAGCTCAGTCAATGTGCTTGGTGTTGAAAGCATCCTGCCTGGGTTTTCCTAACCTGGGAAAAAAAAAACAGTGATGTCCAAGCATCTAATTAAAGCTTGAGTTTCACTTGATCACATTCTGGAGCGGTCAATGGGTGGGTGGGGGTGTAATAGTTTAATTACCCCCCCCCCCCCCCCCCCCCCCCCCAAACACCACCCCCC
>VUQS01007969.1:16912-31045 GCA_015108495.1 Heterochromis multidens
ATAAGATTCCCCCCCCCCCCCCCCCCCACACACACACACACACACCCTCAACGTGGTTAAAACTAATATTTAATTACAAAACAAACAGAAAACGGAGGCCTTGGTATGCAATCATGATCAATGAAGCACAGCCAGGACCTATATTGTAATAAAGAGGGGAAACTCCCAGCTTATATTGCCGCATAAAAGATTCATAATTAGTCAAACGTAATTAGCAGAACATTACGGAATTATTAGGCTGCAGAGCAATGCCTTTCATGCTTGTGTGAAGAAAAAGCAAGGAGACGACTAATCAATGAGCTAGTCATTGCACTGGCTAATATATATAAGTAGTGTTTATATACTGATACAAACTACCCAGCTCTTTTACTGTAACACAATCTGGTGCTTCATAATCACAATAGTGTTGTAATTTTTTTTTATTAAATTCTTTGGTATGCAACCTGATTTAAAGGTTGGTGCTTTATAAAACCCCATCTGAACATTTGTTAGCATTGTCAATAAGGATAAAAGTAATAAAACCTGTGTGTGGATGTTTATTGAGGAATATCCCACCTCAGGCAAAGTATACAGATATGCTATTATTCTGTTGCCTAATAAGCACCTAGAACCTGGCCCTGCATGTGAGTGTGTGTCAGTGTGTATGATGCAATCTCGAGTGTTGAAATCTTATCTCATAAAGAGGCTTATAAATGTACAACTATCTCATGTCATATAAAGGAGCCCACTGATTTATTCCTATTGATCAACTGCCGGGGGCCGAGACAGCCTTGTAACGGAAATCAACACTCCCTCAAAGCCAAGGCAGTCTGCACAGACACATGTGCATGCAAGTCGTCTGTTGGACTGTAAGGATTAAAATGGAAATTATGCATGATTTATCATGCTTCACTTGGAAGTAACTCCATGGAAAGAAATACAGCATGCACTGCAGAAAGACTGGCAGACAGGTGGGCATACAGAAACACATGAATATTGCAGGAGCACGCTACACAAGAATTCCATCCCCAACTTTGGCGAGCTTTTAAAAAAACAAGTGGAGTAAACTGACACCCAAGTTTACGAAGTGTTTATGTGACATCACAGCTGACCAGTGCTAGACAATGACCCTCAACCTGTCTCTGTATGGTGCCCCAGAGGTGTCATAAAACCTGGGCAGGGAGCTTTGCTTGGGATGACAGAGTGCCAGGCGCTCTCCCACCAGGACCTAATTTCCCCCTGTGAAAATGGATAGCACGTCCATAGCGTAGCTTAGTTTAAAATGCAAAATGTGGACATTATCTGGCATGGAGATTCAGCGGCATCCATCACACTATGCTAATGCAGCCCAGTGGTTAAGATATTCTAATGTAAGCCACCCTGGAGATGTAGAGGAATTAACACAAACAGAGCAGGGCGGCGGGAACACAGAGGGGTCAGGAGATAGGACAGGGAAGCTGCTCATGAGACAGGCACTGCCCCACACACGGACTCACACAATCACACACACACACACACACACACACACACACACACACACACACACACACACACACACACACACACACACACACACACATACACACACACACAGGCTTTAATAAAAATCAACCACATAATGTTTCTGAGCATGTGCACAGGTAGACATACTTATACACACTTATATATGCACCCATACCCAATCCATATGCACGTCCCAATACACACCAAGTGACATGTCAGAATTTGTAGAGTGTGAGGGATTGTCACCTTTGATAGATGTAAACATTCAAATTGATGGAGGAATATTTCAATAGACATAAAATTCATTTGCAGTGTTAAAAGCGTTTAAGAATCGTTTTTCAGACCAACCACCTGCTTTTGAATTCCTATTAATTGTACAGGAATTAAGTATCTAACAGAATTAATTTCTTGCTGTTATATCCAATTCACTCTCCATTCATATTTTTCCTCCCTTGTCTGAACTCTGTTTCCATTCATTTTACAGCTGGAGGAGCAGTGAGGTTGTTTTCCTGTCCTCTAGGTTGTTTGGGGCTGTGCAGAGTCCCAGCAGAGTTCCTGTCCTCAGCTTTGCAGCACTCATGAAAGCCCTGTCCCAGTATCCTGCTCTGCCTGCCAGAGCTGTAAGGGAAGGCATTATTATCATTATATTAATGTGACATTAATTGCTTTTACTTTTTCACTCCATTAAGTGTGCTCTATCTCTTTGGGAGCCTGGCCAGATGGTTTATCACTTCCCATGCTGTTGGTAGCACCATTAATGGGCTAAGACACTGGGCTATAAAATAATTGTGCCGCAGTGTTGGAAATGTTCATCGTGCTAATTGAAAAGTAATTGCGGAGGTATAGTGCAACTGTCACACCATAAAAGCCTGTCATAGGAGAGGAGGAGTGCTTTCTTGTAAAAGGCTATTGTTTGCAGTCATACAGTACAGCACAGCAAGTGGTCAAAGCAATGGGGGAACAGTCTTTAGGCTAAATGTTAACAGGGGCAATGATCCATTGAAAACATTATTCTTTTATTCTGTAACACCTCAACTATTAATGTAATAAATATATCACTGCAGCTCTCTTTTATACGTCTGTCATGATTAACTTCATCTTACTGTTTTGTTATGTCTTTAAGCCGTGTCTACACATAGTAAAATTAACACTGTGAGCAGGACTATATGAGTCAGTTAAATGAGTAAAATGACAATTAACAGTTGGTAAAAATTACAGCGCAGAAAGATGATTTCACAGCAGGGGTGCGTGCAACCTAAACATCTACATTAAAGAAGTGATGTTACAATGAGTAAGTGGTTGGTTAAAAAGAAGGAAGGATATTTATAATCAGAAGGAAAATGTAATCTCTGCTGACCACGCTAACACACAGCCGCCCCTGCCCGAAGAGCACAACCATCACTGAAACTGAAGCAATGACTTTGCTTTTTCATGTGCAATCAGTATGAATGTGAATACATGCTGTATTGTATGCGCACGCTCATGGGTAGTCACCTCTGATCAAACATTTGCATCTGCATCCATGATTTTCCACTATATATCCATATATCTTGATGTAATATAAATCAGAATTACAATTTCAATAACCCCAGCATGATCAGTAATGAGATATGATTTACTTCTAATGAACTTTGGATATTACAATGCAGAACCAAGAGTATTAAATCGTTAAAGCGTTAATGTAACATTATAAAATGCCATTAAGCTGGCAATTAATCAGCATGAAAAATAAAAAGGAAGGGTTTTAGTGCTCGATTTCTAATTTCTTAGCAATACTTAGCATTCAGAAATAAAACCCTGCAACCCTTGATCTGGATGAGGACATTGTGAACTTTGGGCTTGACACTTTAAATTGCATCAAAATAATATCTGAAGAGGTTGTGCAAAACTGTGTGCCATAAATATTTTAAGGACGGAGATCTAAGAGATGTGTATGAATGCTGCTGAGTGCCCATAGTTGGTGTCTGTCTCTTTATTGATGTAAGCTTATTGTTTGAGGTGACGCTCTGGTTTAATGGAAGGGACGGTGGGTGTTCTTTTAAGCCGTCATTACTAAAACAAAGCAGCCTGCTTTTCAGCCCCTCATCGACTCCCTTTCGAGCCCCTGTCGCCTGGCCAATCCAGCTTATTGACACTCATTGACTGGGACTTGAGGAAGAACGGGATGGTGAACTTGTCTGACACAGATCAGGGTCAGGGCAAGGGACAGGGGAAGGGAATGTTTGTGTGAGACCCCCACATTCAGCCTCATAGATTCAATAGTGCTGTGTGAGTGTGTTCCAAATCAATAACGTGTGGTAAAAATGAGGCCAGAAAATGGAGTGATTGATTCCAACAGTTTTGGTGCCATGTTCTTAGATGTGGTTTAATTTGCACGGCACTCCTTTGCTTCCAAAAAAAAAAATTACAAGCATCGTATAGACTGTAAACTATATGTGTAGGCCACACTGAGGAGGAAATGAATTATCTGTAGGTCAAGCAACCGGCATGAACTGTGAGCCACCTCAACCCTTCACCCAATTTCCCCTCCCTTGTTCTCTTCTCCTTCCCAAGGTCAATATCCTCAACAATTAGTCCGAGGAGGAGGAGGATTTGAAGCATGGTTGCACCCTCTACAAATGCCCCCTCAAGGGCTTTAGGGGGCAGCAACGGTATGTCAGACTAAAGTGAAAAGTGTACCCATTCCCTCTTTATGTCTCCATTTGCCACTCTCATTAGGGCCATTCATGAGCACTTAGAGGCCCCCTGCACATCCACACATCACCCTGGTCGGGTCTGCCCTCTCCTCGATGCACCTTTCCCAATCAAATAACTATCATTAAAAGTCCATGTGTGTGTGGGTGCGTAAGTGTGGAAAAGAGACAGGAAAAAAGCAAAAGAGCCAACCACCAACATACTTGTATCCATATCAAACTAATACAGTATTGATTGGTCCCAGTCACCATGGCACCAGGACAATAGTCCAGCCTTGCTGACCACTCAGTCTCACCAGTCTCCTCCTCCACATGGCTGACTGTATGATCCATACTTTGGCATATCAAAAGGTACGGTTCTCTGCATTTAACGTTGTAACATATAAAGAGGACAAAATCATAAACTTCATAAACTTCATCCTCCAGGTGGCAGATCAATGCAGCCGTAAATCTCTGGCTCATCCTCTTCACCACTCTTTTTCTGAGAGGGAGAGATGCCCGCTGGCCTGTCAAGCCTCAAAGGAAGAGAAAACAAGAACGGGGCAGTTGTCAGGGAGCAACAAGAGTGTGAAAATACAGCGAGGTGAAGCAAGTACAAATGTTGAGATCAGAGAAACCAGTCCCCTGTGAGTCCATGTGCAGTGTTACAGAGACAGAAAAAAAAATGAGATAGGACCATTGCATTCAGCTCAGGTTGTGTTGTTTGTTCCCACAATAAACTCATCTACTTTTTACTAAAGGAAAAGAAAAAGAAAAAAACCTTCTGAACAATTGCTACCAAACACAGTGTTGAGTTGACGTAATTTTAAATTCCTAATATCTGAGACTGTTCCCTCAGTTGTTTTGTCTGGACAGCTGTCCCCTTCCATCCAGCAGACCACACACCCTCTCAGAAACAGGGGATTTGCAGAAATGGTGCACAGAAAAGCGTTGATGACAAGAAGCTTCTGATTTTCTTGATGTCTCAGCTGCCTGAAAACAAAGAGCACGGGGCTTCATTTTTGATTCAAGTGAGTGATTTGCATAGAAAAGTTCATAAGCACGGGACATAAGGATATGGTCATAAAAGAGGGCAATAAAAAATTTAACTATGACAGAATATTAAAAGTGGCAGTAAATTGAAGGCAGGGTGCAGAATGACCCTTATAGTGTGACTTCCTCGGTTGGGACTGCTAATCTCAGCGTGTGAGAGGGGCACTCACTGTACACAGAGAATAAAACATCTCCTGCCGACCCCTGACAGATATGGTTGTCTCTCACACTTTCATCCTGCTGGATAGTTAAGATTTAAGATAATGACACAACGACTTTCACGTTGATGCCGACATTGAATCTTTTTAAGAGGCCTCCTGCTGCCGAGCCGGGACGGCCTGTCAGCCACTGGCAGTGAAAGAGTTGAATGTCTTGCGCATACTCGTTTCCTGATGTCAGGAAGAAATTGTTCGTAACACCGGCCCCTCACACTTGTCTCAACTCATTTATTTCAGCCAAGGTCTGCGGATATAAATAAAAGGAAATGTTACTGGAGCATTTAAACTCGGCGCCAGCCTTGAGACCAGTAATGTAACCACATATCATCAAAAGTGCTGAATCTCCCTTTGTCACCACACATGACATGCAATTCCTCCAAACATATTCATGTTTGTTGCCATTCATACAAATAAATAATCACAGGAAGCCAGGAGGGCCCTTTAAAGCTGACCTCTACAGTAATACTGAGTGTCCATCAGATTTATCCCGTGGCTGCTAAAAATAGAGCTTTGAAATCTGAAATTGCCTCACACAAGCCTTTTCCCTAACACACTGGGAGTACCAAGCTTCTTCTCAGCTGGGTTTACAGGATTTTATCATGAATGCAGTTCAACAGGTGGTCCATAGATGGAGCTCTTCTCATTAGAATATACATTACATTACATTACAAGGCTGTCCTCGGGTAACTGTGCGCTGTCCTTCATTCTTAAACGGCATCACAAGAGCTGAGCTCTTCTATAGGCTCAACCTTTACCTGCTCCCTGTTAAGAAAAAGAAAAGAAAACAATAATGCTGCATTTTTCAGGAAGAAATATTAAGAAAAAAATATTTAAATGGATATAGTGACCATTTTAGTTGTGTTTCTCTGCTTTACTTAACACACTGGACCCCTTGTGAGTGAGTGTCAAACCACAAACCACCGGGTCCCCGGAGCGGTATGACTTAATTGAGCTGTCCTGGGAAATCTAATTACAATAATGCACAGAGGATTGTGTAATATTCCCTCTGCTTCTGCTCTAACACCTATTCCTCACGCACATGAACTCCCGCTCATGCTCTCTCTCACACACACATACAGATGAAATGAGAGGGAGGGTGAGAGAAGATGTACAGACACTTATAAGTTAGGAGGTTGTGGATAGGCACAAACTGCAACAACCATAAAATATTTCACAGGAGATGTTTTAATCACGATTCATGGGCCAGTAAACCTTTAAATAGCAGTCAGTCAGATGTGCTGGGGAGTGAGGACAAAACATTGTGATACAATCACAGATATAGGGACAGAAAAAAGTTCCCATTTCATATTTCATTCAATTTTTTTTTTCAGTCTTTCAAAGTTTGTGAGAAGCATTAAGAGAAAATGGTTTCCTTGAAGGTGGACAGGTGACATGGGAGAATAATTTTGCAGTGAAAGCGCACTTAATTTGCGTATTTGATATGACTGTACAGCTGGGCAATGATCATAGCCATATCACTGTAGAGAATTGTTGAGCAAGTCACAGTAATTCAATGGAGCTATGTGCGGTGTATGTTGCTGTTGCTGGGGCCAAGAGACAAGCTGTAGAACAAACACATACTCACTGATGTGGTTACAGGGATTTCTAAAATAATTTATCCTCTGACTATGCTCACTCATTGTGTTAATTACACTCAATGTGTCCTAAAATGCCTTGCAGATGTATGAGCTTTGACTACACAAAGACAAAAAGAGCAGCCCCTTAGATGTACAATAAAAATATTGGATGTTTGTCAGGCTTGGGCAGCCTTTCTGTTTGGTTCAGTCTGACAATAAGAGGCACTTTTAATTACTGCATTTATTTGAAACTTAACACAAATGGCACTGAACTAAAATGAATACATAAATCATTTTTAAAAATCAGAAGAAAATATATCTGAGAGTTCATTTGTGTGCTGTGAATTGTGTGTTGTTTCTCATACTGTCAATATGTGTGTAGGAAGTCTGTGATTGAGTGCAAGGTCAAAGGGACACAGCGGAAAGACTGGGGAGCGGCAGTGAACTAAGAGGGGGATTGCTTCTGTGCCCAAGGCCATACCCATGCAGACGGACACCATATTGAAATTAGCAAATGGACTGCATAGTGTCGCTTGCTGCCCCATTTGTGGTCCCCTTCTTCTCCGCATGATATACAGATGCACCCAGTGATGGGACATCACTGTTTCAGTTGGGCAGCCGGGCGGGGGTTTTAGGGTTGGGGTGTGGGGGGCGGCTAACCTCCCCACTGTCCTAAAATGAAATGGGTCGAGTCTTATTTATTTACAACATGTTTTGCACTCATCCCATAACACTGTAAATTACCTGCATGGTCAAGGCTTCTTTCTCAGGCAAGGAGAGAAAAGGACATAAAGCATGTGATCTGGATGATATTTAATTCAGGAATCACATATGATCTGTCAATTTCCATATATCATGCTTTATGAGTCATATTTTAAATACAAAATCACATTTATGAATATAAATGTGTGAATTACAAGCAGTCATATGTGTTGTATGATTTACAATATGTCTATAGGCCCCAGACAGAGTGTCTTACCAATATTTATGAGATTTCTATAGAACATCTCATAAGAGGATAAGGGATGGGCGATTTCCTTGCTGGGGGTCTTACGTGGTTGATCACATATCTATTTCTCACTTCACATGCATGCTTATCACGGTGTTGACTGTTTGACTCCCTGTTCATCTCCTCCTGAGATGACACAAAAATGATAATAAGGATGGTCATAACATGAAATATGATGTGGCACATTTTACAACATGCAGCGTAATTTATCCTTTATAAAGCATATTGAGTTTTGTTTGTTTGATACAGGAGAGCTTGACACTTACTTGAACGTAATTATACGGCAAAGCAGGCAGCTGTAGCCAGTAGACTTAGCGTGTGTGTGTGTGTGTGTGTGTGTGTGTGTGTGTGTGTGTGTGTGTGTGTGTGTGAAAAGAATTCCATCAGAGGGAAGTCTCTGAGGACCAGACCCGGTCCTTGGCTCAAAAAAGGTAAGGGCCTCCTCCATTATGGCAAACAAGTGCATTTGTTTTAAGGCCAATGGAGACTTCTAACCTTTGCTTGACACACCAAAAAGGTCAGGCCTATCTGTGGCTTCCTTCGTTCTGGAGTGAAGCCTGACCATTTTCTCCCTGGTCCTTGGAGTGCAGGAAATCCTTGGTACAGTCCCAGGATCCACACTACTAACAAGCATTGTGCAGATTAGCAATCTGCACACATAACAATTCTTGTATTATTTCCTAAACGCAATATCCATACAGGTTAATAAATGAAAGAAAATAAATTAAAGCACAATTTCAGCTCTAAAAATATAGAACAATCCCACCTGCACACTCAGATGAAACAAATGTCTTAATATAATTCAGAACACAGGCTGGAGACACTCTAATAACAATGTAATTGTTTTAAACGCCTGTGAACTGAGCACACACAGCACCCGGTGTGAGTTTTTCTCCATTTGATGGACGTATCCATGCTTATCAATGTTCCTTATCTCCCTTCATTACTTCCTAACCAGTGGTTAAATTGAAAAAGCCCATAAGAACGTGTGAATACATGGCAGAGGCAATAAAACAGTAGGGAGAAGAGCCCCCCCACACACACACACACACATCCCACAACAGTGTTTTTTCTTGGGTGGAGGGAGATACATTGGGCAGATAGTTGGAAATATTTCTACTCGTTCCACAGCTTCATATCAGTGAGCAGCCCAGATAAAGATATAGCTGGGTAAATAAATCTCAAAATGAAGGAACAAAACCCTTCACAGCCAGTTATCAGTGTGTGTGTGTGTGTGTGTGTGTGTGTGTGTGTGTGTGTGTGTGTGTGTACAGTTTATTACCTGTTCTCTCATAGCACTTGTGTTCCTACAATGTTCAAGTGCTAGGACAACACAAGTGCACTGATTTTAGCTACACGTGGCATTTTCTCTGCAATACTAGTGGGTCAGTGTGGTCTCATCCTAACTCTTCTTGTGTGGTGTCTTGTCTCCGCTGGGACTTGTTCTCAGTGGATTTTTGTGGGTTTGCTTAATTTCTACAGTGCTTATCAGCTAAAATGGTGAAAGACCCGAACCGCACTTTGGTTCAGAAATAGGCCGACATCATTTAAGAAACACAAGGCTCGATATAATATTTCCCCATTTTTTGTTCCAGATTTTCGGTCTGACACTTACAGTCTGTTATCAGATTAAAAACTGGGATTTTAAATGTTCTCCTTTCACTGCATCATTGCATAATGGTCCTACTATGAAAAATGGAACCAGAGTAATTTGACAAACTGGGACAAAGGTCTGCTGATGGCCATTAGGTTTTTAGGACAGCAGCTCAGCCATGCATTAAGTGGTGAGGAGCTCAGGAGTGTAACCTGATAAATGCACTTAAAACAGTGAAGATGGACAATGAGAGGGCGAAATCTCAGATGGTCTGGCCCTGTGTGCCTGCTAGGCACTTTGACAGCCTATTGATCAGCCAAAGAGAGTATTGTGTGGGGTCAGAGGTGTGGGGATGCGTGGCTCAGATACTGTTAGTAGGACAGATACAGCACAACATTAGGATCTATTAGGAAACAGATCCACTGTTGAGCAAATCACATTGTTCTTTTGTTGAAGATCAAACCTGTTGTTGACTTCTGGCATTCACAGTTCTCTCTGCCAAGATGGGTGGATTTTCTCCTCTGATATAATACACAACAACAATATAGCAAACTGTCTGCCTTTTCAAATTGATGTGACGTAACGTTTCTGTCTGGCACATTGATAGCCCACGGTAGTGAAAATGCCCAGCTCCTGTTATTGAATAGTAATAGGCTTGTCGGCCGGTGCCTCCAATTTCACAAATGGAGCAATAAATACACATAACAGAATCAGTGGAACAATAAGAATGGCCATAAAGAATTGTTGGGCCTCAAAAACAAGGAGGAGAGCACAGGGAGGAGAGGGAAGAAAGGGGGAGGGGGTCAAAAGAAAATTTGACAAAAGAAGTAGATGAAAAGTGTGTACTTGGGCATGTGAGAGTGAAACAGAGAGAGAGGGAGAGTGAGAAAGATGGTGGCCCACTCTTCATTTCTGTGCCACAAGCTCTCCTGGGCATTTACGTGCTCCGTTTTCAACCTAAGTGTAATTTGAGCCCTGGGTTGATACAAAGTGTATGCAGCAGCTCTGTTCAAACCCAATCACTCACCCTGACGTGTAATCCTTTCCCTCACCATCATCAACGTTGCTTTGGGAATAATGAAACACACTTAAGCAATACGCAGCAGTCATACAGCTGCGAGCGGGGCCGCATCTTGATGAGATGCCTCGTAACTCTAATGAAAGGTGTTTTGACCTGTCAATGGAGGTAAATGATTGCCTTGCTACTGTATCTGTGAGAAACGTATTGATGGCAATAGCCAGTCCAACTGGATGATTTGCATGAGAAATGAGGAGCACATTACATTAAAAAAAATACAGCAGCTGGCAACAACGCTCTACATTGTGTTTGGCCTCCAGATCTCCTTTTTCTTTCCCTTTCATCCTCAATTCATCTTGTTTCTTGTCTTGTGATGCCATTGTTTCCACATAGAGGATTATCACGATTAATTGGTTAGCAAGACATTAGTTCAAAAAGGGAAATTGGCTCTTATAATTATATAGTGAAGGGAATACTTTAACTCCCTGTAATATCAGCTTCCTGAAATAATGGAGCTACAGACCCCCCACCACCACCTCCACCATCAGCGTTAACATGTCTGTCTGCCTGTTTCCTGTGACGGATCCATTTTCAACAGTTCCTGGCCCTGCACAGGCTGCGGTTGATTACTGGATGGTTGGGTGGCCTGCGTGAATCTCTCACTGGCTTGCCTCACTTACTGCCACCAATCTCTGGTCTTCTGGGAGCTCCGATCGGCTCTTTGTTTTGTCCCATCGCTGAACTCACTCTCAATGTGTGTGTGTGTGTGTGTGGAGGAGTGTATTTACACCAAGTAGAGGGCAAGGTTAGGTGAAGTTGCTCCACTGAATTAAGTGGGTACACAATACCAACTGTAGTGTGAACACAGCAAAGAGCAAACAGTGAAAAACTGTCACCCTTAAACATTCCCAGCCATGTGATGCTTCCTTTAAAGTTTTACTCAACAGACTTTAAGTCAGAACACAAAATAATCACAGAGTTCGGTGAGTATTTAATTCATTGATCCTTTACCTTTTTGAAAATCAAAACATAAAAGTTACACAGATATTGGTGATTTCAACGATCAGAGATATCAATGTACACCATTGCCAAATGATATATTTCACACCATAAATACTCACAGCACAGACGCAGGAAATCAGTTACCTGCACCTGTCTGCGATTTATCATCGAGGGACCAATTCTGACAAACTGATGTCCATATAAACACACACTTGCTTAGTAACCAAAATGGGGGTCACGCCCACTGACAGCCAAGTCATATGGTCAATGTGACGCATGCTTTACCATTACAAACAGATCTATGAAGAATGACAGAGGAGAAGATGTACAACTACAAATGTTTTGGCAGGAGCACTGCAGGAGAGAA
Source organism: Heterochromis multidens (assembly GCA_015108495.1). Classification (NCBI taxonomy): domain Eukaryota; kingdom Metazoa; phylum Chordata; class Actinopteri; order Cichliformes; family Cichlidae; genus Heterochromis; species Heterochromis multidens. Next base: position 28,905 of record VUQS01007969.1, read on the forward strand.
AAAGTCTTTGATAAAAACGTGGATGGCTCAGGTGTGTCACAGATGTGAGGATGATAAAGACCAGAAAGTGCTGAATCAGAGAAATATTGACAAAATGATAATGAGGTAGTAGTCAGCAGGGTGCTGCATACTTTTTTTTTCAGTGGTATTTCGGCAACCTACTGTATTGATGCTGATATATTTACACATTTAGACACAGCTTCTAATGTAAGACATGTTGTCTTTTCCTTAACATAGTGTCATATTGCAAGGTAAAAAAAAAAAAGTCAAATTGAGTTTCTTATGGCTGATCATCTTAGGTCACTATAAATTTCTATTTGTCAAGATTTTCTGTTTTTTCACTTATGCCGCACTTTTATTGAAACAAGCACAAAAGTCAACAGTGGAGCAAATCAAATATAGTTTTGATATATAGGATACATGTTACTGATTTAGAATATGTCACTTAATCGCATACAAATTCTCCAAAATCTAAGTAAAAGCATGCTTTTAGCATGGTTTCAGTCAGAATTGGTCCCTGTTGTATTGCACAACAGTAAAACAAATCAAGTTGTAATGTCACCCTTTACAGCAGAGCTCGTTTACTCGACAACAGCTAGTTCAGGTTTGCGATGGGGCGGGAAAATTTGGAGCAGGAATGGGTAGTCAACCTCCGATACACGGCCAATCAGACTGCTGCTTAAAAAGGCATGGCGGCTGCTGGATCAGTGTTAGCCATTGATATCACAAGCATGGCGGCAACTCTACCCTTCTGCGATGTCAGGGATTCCTTTGATCGCGGTATCATATTGTTGTGACAGCGTCACAATTTATCACATCACATAAAATCCTTCAGCAGTCTAAGCATTCCCCCTTCAACACGTTCCCTCTCACATGAAGACTGGTGGCATGACTCCAGTAGACTGGACTACAGTGCTACTCACACCCAGCGCAATGGACCTATAGCTAAACACAGGGAGAAGGGAGATCTCTCTCCCACCAGAGTTCACACCTTGTACTGACACACTGATGGGTTGCTGTTACCCGTTGTAGCATACTGACACTTTTATTTCTTGCATAGCTATTCACATGTACATGCTTGAGCATCCCGAGCTGTTCTCACAGACGCCTACCTGCCTCCCAGCCAGTGGGAGGGGTGTTGCTCTGCATTGGCTGTGGTGTCAACATGAGGTCAAGAAGAAGTGTTCCACGTGTCTATGGTGGTGCAAGGCCATGCAGACAACAACCTCCTCCTGGCTTAAAAATAAACCCAGTGTGAAGCGCCACAACTGTGGCTCTGCACCTGCCATTTACCTCTGTTTCATCGAAGTCCTATAAATGCAGGCACAGCTATTAAAAGACGGGAGGTGTCTAAAATGGTGAGAGCAGATGCTGGGCACCTTGCTCCCAGTGTGTGGGATGACTCTGCCACAGGCTTAAAGGAGACCAAAATAGAGTGGTTGACATATGGGCCTCTGATTGTTTGAACATGGAATCTCCTGGACCTCTGCCACTCGGCATAAATCCTTTGATACTGCCACACCAAAACCCGCTGATTAACTTTCACCTAGCCTGAATCAGGTCATCCATTTGCATGTAAAGAGGCAATTTCCAAAGGCTTAAACAATGACCAAATCTGAGGTTCAGTCCGGGGTTCAATGGGGTTCAACAAACCGCTTTGGAGACGGAGAAATGGTGGGAAACCGCGGTACAGCAGTGTGTCCCACTGGTGGGACTGGGATACACAAACATGATCTTTTAGTAACAGCAGCACTGAAAAGCGCATGAAAGATAGGATCTGAAGCTTGGCTCCCCAACAGCTCTCTTTATTGCTGAGTTACTACAGAATAGGACGACTGACTATTGTACCTGCCTACGCTAGTTTGGTTAAACATGGGACCAGCAAGTCTTCCAGTGTGAGCAAGATCCACAAAGATCACACAGCATACTGCTCTGGAGAGGTATATCCTAGGACATTTAAACTGATAAGAGTTCACATATAGGTAACAACTTTCGTTCATTTTTTTTTTCCATGAGAAGAACAAGAAAATGGCCACCAAGTTCACCAGACTTTGAACTGTACACTCAGTCTTTCAAATAATAAATATTTACATGTCCTGGTTAAGTCCAGACAAAAAAAAAAAAAAAAAATTTTAGAAAAG
>VUQS01007969.1:31720-43812 GCA_015108495.1 Heterochromis multidens
TGCCAGCCCGTCGTGGGTCCTCCTGATGCTGGTTGCTCTCGTAGTCCTGCAGGGCCTCGTGGAGCGCGTCCTGAAGCTTCTGCACTGCCTCCATGTCCTCTATGTGCATGGAGTCTGACAGGATTGAAGCAAAAAAAAAAAAAAAAAAAAAAAAAAAAAAAAAAAAAAAAAAAAAAAAAAAAAAAAAAAAAAAAAAAAAAAAAAAAAAAAAAAAAAAAAAAAAAAAAAAAAAAAAAAAAAAAAATAAAAATAATAAAAAAAAAAAAAAAAAAAAAAAAAGCATAAAGATGACGGATTTTCAAATTTGAGAAGAAGGAACTTGTAAGAAATAATATATAACTATATAAAATATAGTTTGTGCTTTTAGACAGTGGTAATGTAACAGCAGTCATGGGAAATGAAGTCTTCTAAAACAAAATTAAATCTCATGAGTGATCTTAACTGCTCTGTCAGTCGCAGCAAAGTTAGGAACACATTATCAGTATAATTCACACCCTGACAAGATAAAGAATAGATCATAAAAAAAGGAAAAGACAACAACAACAACAACATCTGCTTTGTTTTATTTATATATTTATTCTTTGGTGGAGTGGGTAGGGTATTGATATGGCCCTTGACCAGTGGGACTGAAAATCAATGTTATCCTCCAGTAACAATAGCATGAATAGCATCCAATCTTTGCTGAGTGAGTACACATTAAACACCTGACTGTTCCAAAGGACAGAGTGTTTTCCAAAAAACAAAACAAAAACAAAAAACAAAGAAAAAAAGGAGCTCCATTAGAGAATTGGACACCATAAACAAACGTGAGATGAATGCAACACTTCCTTTCGAATAATTTCCTCCCCACTCCCACAAAAAGGCTGCTCCCCACGAATGTGGACGGGAAAACAATTACTTATGTACATTTTTCTGCAAGTTTACATTGTTTGTATTATCGAAAAATGTCAAATTCACTACACTGTCCTGTAAACAGCTAAAACTCTCTCTCTCTCAGCTTCAGTTAGTCCAAATCTCTCCCACCTCCTGGCAAATTTTTAGAGCCGTCTGCACTTTCAGTCTAGCTTCCCTCCGGTGTTCTTCGCTCCTATAATGTTTCGCTACAGTGCCACTGTTTTTCAACCGATCCTATTGTACATCATGCTACCATACTCCCATCTCACTTTCGGCTTTTTCTGCCCCCATCTCCCAGCCTCTCTCAGGGACAGTCTGGGGGTCGCACTTTCTTTCACTGGTTAACTGGCATCTGGCACTCAGGAGGCAGCATGTCATTGGCTGCCTGACTCGACTCACCTTGGCAGTGCATATTTTACCACACGGGACAATAAAAGGCAAAACAGATTTCAGGCTTCGCCCCAAATTCATTGACTGGAACAACTGTATTCCCAAGACCTTGAGACATTTCTCACCCTGACGGTTTTCAAATCCACAGTGGTAAAATGAAGTAGGTCGTTTTGTAAAGTGAATGTAGAGGGGGTTGGGGGGGTTGGAAGAACAAAAGGCTCAGATGAGGATGTGGTGTGACATAATTATCTCTTGTTCTTTTCACATAGGCTGCATTTTTACAAATTAAGCCACTGTCTTTTTTTTCCCTTTTTCTAGTTTTCCAGCAGCAAAGGCATGCACATATTTTAACAATAAACCTGACTTGAGCTGTACTTTAAAGGATTGTTTTGTCGAAAGAGGAAAAAGAGGGGAAAATAAAAAGAGAGATGGAGACATCTCGACAAATGGAAAAGAAAATGGGCCAAGAGACAGAAAACGTGCAGCTTACAGACATTGGAGGAGGGGTTGAGTAAAAAAACAAAACAAACAAAAAAAAAAAACTTTGAAGAAACAATTTCCTCGCAATCCATCAGTGAGCCCACGTCGATCCGATTGATAAACTGCTAATTACAAAATCAATTGCTATGAATTTTCACAGCTGTCAGACAGAGGGGCTCCCGGGAGAGTGATCTCCCAGAGACCTTGTTCCAACGTTCCGGACACCCTCCTACTCCTCCTCCTCTTCTCTCCTCGACCCCCATCTCTCCTCCCCCTCTCACCTCACCTCCCTACCAAAGCTCTGTTATCTGAAAGCAAAGTCCCAGCATCAGCATTTTCATTTTTCAGTCTCGGACAAAACAAGGGAAAAGTGGCCCAGTGACCCAGGCGTGGATTGATCAGAGGAGGACAGGCCTTGCCTCCTCAAAAAGGTGCCTGTCAATAGCAGCGTGCCATCTTCGCATTGGAACAAACGAGGCCTATCACACCCTGATACTCATTCCATTCGACTTAACACATTTTATTGACAGCCCCCCGCGCTCCTAATGAAATGCTAAATTTATCTCCCGTGGCTGCCGTGCCCTGCAGCTACTGTTATGGAGATGGAGAAAGAGGAGGGAGAGGGAGCGCTGGAGAAATACCACAACACAGAAGGTGTTCAATTAAAAAAAGCTCACTCCTCCATCCCTCTTTCTCGTACACTGGCCTTATCTTCTCTCCATCTCTCCATCTCACGCTCCAAACTAAAGGTTACACTGAAAAACTCATGAAAAACTAAGAAATGTCATTTCTGAAACTGTGTTAGACAAAACCCATATTACACTGACTAGTGTGCATTCCTCAGAGGTCCAGTCGGGAAAAAGTAAATTGTCCTGAGTATATGAGTCCGATGAGGATTTTGTCAGGAACATTTTCAAACCTTTACTTTTTTTTAAACCTAAAGATTGTATACTTTTTAGATATTGTGTGTGTATTCATTTGTTTGAATTTAGGCAAATAAAATGCTTAAAATGTGATTACTTTTACTTACAATTGTATGGTTTATTAGGTGTAACTTTTATTGCCAAATGTGTATACTTATATTTTTTTTAAATGCAACATAATATTTTAATTAATAGAAGTGTCTTGTATTTTACCTTAGTTTTTCAATAACTGATTAAACTAAAGAAGGAAGGGATTTTTTTTAGCAAAAAATAACATAAATAAAAATACAGGAAATGTTGGATTAAAATATTCAATTAAATTTTGTTTAAAAATACATTCACATATTGAGTTAATCAGAAGATTTTTTCCCAATTTCCCCCCCCCAATTTTTTAATCAAATTATTAAATAATTCCAATTTTATTTGTATTTATCTAACACTTCAGGAAAAAAAAAGCTTTTTTTCTAACGCTCAACTCTTTTAGTCTCCATCAATTTAACATAAAATGCATTTCAATGAAAAATCAAGGATTTGAATGTCATTTATGATATGTCACTGTGCTGAAGATAACCCACCTGAGTTGGCGAGAGCAATGGCTTTGAGGGTTACAAACTCTTCCTTCTCCACTTTGAGCTTCTTGTATTTGCGGACCAGCTGCAGGATGGACACGTAGAGGTCGAGCAGGCCCGTCAACCGCGAGTGCTCCTCATCCATGATGTAGTCCTCAGCGTACACCAGCTCGTCTTCATATGGCAACGAGCGGAACACGATGCTGAGGATGAGGATCTCCATCCAGGCGCTCTGCAATAGACTCATCTGGTCTCCCAGAGAGAGAGCAGAAAAGCCTGGACAGGAAGAAAAGGAGAATCTATGAGGATTGGAACACAACTTTAGCACAGTCTGCAAGTTTATATTTCTATTCAAATGTATGAAAAAAAAAGCTAAATTATGCAATGTGCATGACTGTATTTCTTCCACGATTTAACAGAGGTCTTCTTTATTAGAGAGAAAAATAGCCAAAACCATATAATGGTGGAGTTGTGATCAGTAAAACAAAAATGACTTGTAGCCAGGCGCACACGCCGAGGCACATGTTAACGAGTGGTCTTTAATTTCAAATGCGCAGTGGAAGGTCCTTTTTGAAGCTGGTGTCAGAGCACTTGAGTGGGCTTTAGTGTAAGTGAGGACAGTAAATCGGTGCAAAGGTCCGGGATACACAAAGCCATGTGGTTACCCCTTGTATCCTGTCACTCTTCTATTGGTGTGAGGGGGGATTAGCACCAAGACACATCCTCTTTGGTGGGGTTGAGGACATGACATGCACTGTGTAACAAGAGGAGGTGACAAGGGGATGCACATACACATATACACATGGAAGTGTACCCAGTGCAGGAAAACAGACACACATGCATATTCAGATCATGGCATCTACACATATGCACATGAATCCATAAAGATAAAATGACACACATCAAGAGACACACACAACACTGGGGTCACATGGTGCAGGTCATGCCCAAAAACCTTCTTAAACCAAGGGCCAAATTCTTTAGCAGCAGTAGAATAAGCTTAAATTGGCATGGGTGCATTAGATCTCTGTCTATTTCTACCCCAACACCAAGACATATGCCCAGAATAGAACATAAAATCAAACAAACTGTGAGATCCCCCAAAGATGAGCTGTGAGAAATTCAAACAAATTAAAAAGAGCAAAAGCAAAAAAAAAAAGAGAGGAAGAGAGAGAGTGAGGAGCAGATAGCCAGATAGCCATCATCTAGTCCCTTTTTCCCTTCATACCTCCCTTTAGCTGTCAATAAACTGCATGAACCCCCCCAACATTCCCCATACTCATTCCCCTCAATCTCCCATCTCCCCTCCTCCCGCAGAGTGTTCCTGCAGGCGCCTCATTCTGACAGCATATTAGGCTCTTCAGCCCCGCCCCTGATTAATAAGATTGCTTTTACAAGTTTGCTGTTGCCACACTTACGTGCCATTGTGTGATTTAAGGGCGATAGATTACAGTATTGACCAGGGCGCTCATTGCATCCACATTCCACATTTTCTCTTAAATATAAATGATCTTACTAGGGGGCAGCCACCAGCCTGATGTTTATCTCCTCCTGCCAGGACAACATGAACACACACACACACATGCAGCTTAAGAAGAATAAGAGACATAATGAGGAAGCGTGAGAGACTGTGAAAAAGAACCAGGACGATGAGAGGGAGGGAGACAGACAGAAAAGAAGAGCCGGGGAGAGAAGTACCCGAGTGTTCAATTTCCCTTATCGTGGTGATGACCACTGCAGGGGAAGAGCTGGAGGATACATTAATTAACAGATTGTGATCAGAATGTGAGGGCCTTCACATTTTGAAGGGGAATCAATAGTCAGTAGAATAGAGTGCTAACTGAAAGGTGCCAGTGCCCTGCTGGACTGGTCAGAGGTTGGTCTGAAGAGCCCAAATTAGACCCAACAATTCAAACTGCCAAAAGCACTCACAACACTTGACTATTATCAGTGAAGGCAATAAGCCATATTTTAAAAAGGCCTGTGCCATTACACATATCCAGACAGCATCTTAAAATCCTTTGTTGTGTTATTTCCTTGTCTGCATACGTGGCCATTATGTTGGACAGAATGTGGACTGGCCGGAGCAAAATTGTCATGCAAGCGTGGACGTGGTCTTGATTGCTGCATCAGGTTGGCATCACAATCACAGGAAAGGCTTTGTGTAGCCTTTTAATGCCAAGGAGGACTGAAGCGGAACTAAAGCGCCGTTCCCAATATGACAGCTCGTGTGAAGGCCTTGTTCAGGGCTTGTTGAAGTGGCTTTGGAGTTGTTCTGATACAACAGACACCTCTCAGCCATATGCACACATGCAGCCCAGCAGCCTACAATTACCTTTGACGCTAAAAGTCCTTGAATTTAATCCAGTGTTGTGAGATGGAGAGGTAGTGTTTTTCCCTTGCTCCATCCCCTCTCTTCAAGGCCTAAATTATCGCTCCAAATGGGATCTCATGTCGTTGCCTCGCCTTTTTCCACTCAATTTAATCGAGTAATGAAGTGACTTCCCGACTCCGCAGGTCACACGCCGCTCCGGCCGCCGCACTCTGAAGGTGGCCCGGTTAAGTGCCGTCGGAGTGGGTGATTTCCTCTAATGAAATATCAATATTTACATCTTCATTTCCAGCCCACTGCCTTGGCGGGGTTTGACCAAACATGACACAATATTGACCAAATCACAGAGGCCTGTCGGTGCGCTTGAAGGGCCGTTTCCACTCCATTGGTGAGTGCACCGGCAGCTTTCTGTCTGAAAGTCTTTGCAGCAGAGAAGATAATAACAATGCAGCACTTGAGTTTCTCTTTGTTCACTTTGACTTAAGCACCCCACTCAAATAGAGAGCATTTATATCTCAAAGAAAATTTTCACTTTCAAAATTCTATGGTGTGACTTGTTTTACACTACTTGCAAATGACCGAAATTTACTCAATCTAGACAAAGAAGCACAAATAAATACCGGTGATAAAGAAACTGCACTGCATAATGGCCCACGTAATCATTAACTGCATCATCATTAATAGCTCAAAGGGCAAAAACCAAACCACTAAAGTATAACAACAGAAGCCAAAATCCTCATCTCTTCCTTTATCTCCCCAAAAGCCCTCGGCTGCGGGCAGGAGGGGGCAGCCCAAACCTACAGACGGCTGCTTCAAACCCCTCGCAGAGATTAATCAGAGCACTGTTTCATCTGCCAGAGCACAGGACGGTCCAAAATGAAATGCTGGAGATTTCTGTTGAGCTGGAGTTCATATTCTATTAATTTATTATTGTTTCCCTCTCCCCGAGGGCCATTAGCGTGGGTAATAAAAAGAGATGTAATTACGAGGCACGGTGGCCCCCTCCAGCTGCAGCCCCCTCGTAACTCACCCTCAATCAGACAACAGAGCAGACAGAGTGAGGGAGAGAAAAAGAAAAAAGATGGCAAGCGAGAGAGAGAGAGAGCTAGAGAAATGGGGGATAAAAGAGAGGAGAAGATATGGGCCAGGGAGGAGGGAGATAAGGAAGAGAAAGCGAAAGGGGACCAGAGCATAAGGGAAAAGGAAAAGGGAGATAGAAAGAGGAAAGAGAGTAATTCTGGCTGGACAGGGGCTGATCTATCATGGCCAGATATCAGAAGGACAAGCAGGCCCTGAAGACTTCTGCCCAGCGGCAATCTCACCTCAGCCAAGTCAAGTGCTCTCCGGGCTCCAGTTAGAGTAAAACTGCCCCTAACAGGACCCCAGAGGTTCAGCACACTTTTTTTCAAACCTCAAACTGGGCTAAATGATCACACTGCCATAAGCTTATTCTATATCAAAGCTTTTTTTGTGTGTTTTATTTCAAATGACAGTTTAAAAGGGGAAAAGACCAGGGAAAATGTGTGCACCTCTGATTTGTATAGATTCTTGTCATTTCTAAGTGTGCCACACTAGATGTACAACCAATACATGAGGAAAGGACAGTTTTGTAATGGTGTGCATGTGCAAGCTCGTCTTTGTGGACCTCTGTGTGTATAACTAGCAGCTGCCGACCATGACTCTTCTTGAATTTACATGACAGCGTCAGGAGGAACCAATCAATAGCAGCTCGGTAATAAATTGCTGTGCTTGACGTAAATAATTTGACCTGAAATCCAGCCACATGTACAACACAAACAGCTCAGTTTGCTGCAAAGCTTTCCCTGGACACTTATTGGATGACACAAATGCTGTTTTTATATTGAACAAAATCAAGTCAATACAAGCTAAATTGACTAGGTTAAAAAGAGGTTGATGACTCAAAATTAATCGCTTCAGTGTGCGCTTTCAGGAAGCGGCTATCAGCCTTCTTTTGACGTGATAACCAGTCCATTATCCCACTGTAAGTAGCTAGGGAATGGGGTGATTTGACCAGCAGCCTGTGAATGTTATGAGGTTGAAAAACGTTAAATACAATAATCCCCTTGTTTTAATCTGCACCCTATAACCTCCTGACCCAAGCAGCAAAGTCTTTAGCCCTCCCCAGGGTCCCACTGGCCACTACTGACTTTACATATCTCTTAGCCCCAAAGACCAGAACGAATCAGGCTTTAATCATTGCTATAATTACACATAATTTATCTTCGCTGCCATCAAGTAACACTGCTTAATGAGGTATGGCTCTCTGCTGATGATCACTTAAAGGCACATCAGCGCAAAAGATTTCACACTAAAAGATTTTACAGAAAATGCTACCCAAATTCTGCGCACATTTCAGAATTTATTCAAATTTTATGTACTTGGTCACAAAAATGCACACATATAATTGTAACGCTAGATGCACCTAGCTGTAAATGTGTCACAATAACTAAAGAAAGCCCTCTCCTGGCAGACACCCCCTTCCTGGTCCTGCATACTTCTGGCTTCCTTTCTGCGTCCAGTATACCCCCATCTCAATCTCCCTGCAGCTTTTCTGCCTTCCTTCCACTCTCTGACTGGGTTCAGGCCTCAGCATCCACCTGATTGCTCAATCTATCTTTATCTCCTGTGTTGAAGCCTACGTCAGAGGGTAAATTGAATATACTAAGAGCTGTCTGTTGGTGTCTATATTTAATAAAGTGCACTGATGAGGTGCTGATTTATTGCCAGGCAGTATTCACACTCTATTACAAGGAGATTACGCAGCTTGAGTGGGATCAGGCTGGCAACACAGTAAGTAGATTTTACAATTTAATGGCAAAGAGAAAACAGGAGCCCGGAGGGGGCTGGAGAAGGGTAGGCGACTATGGTGGAGGGTTGAGCTGACACAAACACGACAACGTACAAGAGGCGCAATCTCTTTTCGACATCGGTGCCTCCATGCTAACAACTAACATGCCAGGCAGTTGTCTGTCAGATGCAGAAGCTGATGAACTGAAATCCAATAAAGCACAGATGATGAATATTCCCAAAACACCAGTGATGAAAAGAACAATGCAAACAAGCCTGATTCATTAGGTTCCTCTGGCCTGAATCTAATGCGATAAAATCATTAACATGTATGATATTTTGTAATAATTAATTTTAATTAAAGCTGTGTGAGAAATGAACTTCTTAATATTACAAATGTAAACAGACCTAAGAAATAAACATAGGTCCTCACCTGTTTTTTTTTTTGTTTTTTTTGCAAAACTTTACTAAAGGTGACATGCCTGAGCAAAAATCAAACACAGCATTAGTTCAGGTAGGCTACGAAGTCAAGTTCAACTGTAGCCCCAGCAGATCAGCTGATCTTAGTGTCAGCCAACATCAGCTGATGGTTCAGATGATACTCTTTTATGATTCCAATTGACAGATCTCATACAGCGTGCACTATTTAAGTTGCTTTAGCCTATCTACAGTTGCCATGCATCTGCTGGCTGCTTTGCAACCCACATCCACCCTAACTCCCTCTATTCATGCTGTGTCTGATTGTCATCTCTACTGTCAATGATGCCTGCTCAGTTCTTTATGGGGTTCTTGCTGCTACACTTCATGCCTCTGGCTTTCCTTGTATGTGAAAGGTCGCAGAACAGAGCCAAATATAAATTACTGTAAACAGCAGAATAACAATCTTCCTTTCACTATACTGGTCCTGACTGAAACATGTTGTATTTTTTTCTTTAAATAGAGCAAAGCAGGAGCAGGAGAATGTCAGTGTTTGCTTGGCCCCTTAGCCTTGGGAGAACTCCCAGCTGAAAACACTTGCAGCAGGAAGCTGGGAGGTGAGCTGGGAAGCACCAAACAATGAGCACCTTTTGTATAAACAGCAGACACGGCACTTTTTACATATGAACGCATGACATTCCCACTGCGGGTGTGAAGGCATGTGGGAAAGCACAGGGTTATGGGGGTTACACTTGAAATCCACCGCTCCTGAAGAAGGCAGCAGTGTCAAAGTGGTAAACAGGTTGTAGTGGTCAGGGTACTTAGTTCCTCCCTAAACCTCCTGGACAGAGTAAAATGCAGCTTTAAATTGATGGAAGGGGACCAGAAGGGGTGGACGGCGGATTGCTATGTGTGTTGAAGATTGTTAGCACCTTAGGAGCAACAAACCATCTGTCGGCATCCCCCTAACACTGTTCCTAATGAACCTGTGACCCTAAGGCAACAGCCGTGTTACACTCTGCTTCATGGTGCCATTTGGAGCAGTGACACAAGTGTCTAAAAGCTTGGCGGTGATTATCAGTTATTCAAAGATGCTCTTCAGATGAGGACAAGGCTGCAGTTTTGCAATGGCAAACCTGTTAAAAAGGACTGATATGTGACACCAGGCTGATCGGAATAACTGAATGTGTTCTTATTTCACCTAAAACTGCAGAATTCTGTAATACCTGAAAAGCACTTCATGTATGTAAACTGACCTTTCGCAGCCGAAATAACAAAGTTGACATCGGAGCCTGTAAGGCAGATATCGGCTCCACTAATGATACAGCTTTGTTATCCTCCAATTGTCCTCCCATTAAAACTCAATAGGGCCACTCTTCTCAACATTACGCCACTTTTGAAACTCGTTTCAAATGTTAGTCGAAAATAGGAGGAATTAAAAATCAATCGGGAGAAGGTAAGTGCCAATTTTCATGACATTTAAACTGTTACATTCAGACTTTAGTTGCTGGCCCATCTGTCAGTGGCCTAATCAATGTGGTCTACTTCATAATGAACAGTTAATCTTTTTAATTCCATTGCCCAAGGCCACAAAAATCTATCAGAATACAATCAGCAGTTTTTTTTTCCCTCCTTGCTTTTCTTGTCGTGGCTGGAGAAGAGAAATATAGTAGGAGCTGAGCATGGTAGGCTGCCCTGAGGTACCGCTGGTGCATGCAGTGTTAGCGCATTGAGTCTCGCTCAACCAGTGAACCGTCTCTGATCAGGTTCAGCCATGTACAACTCAATTATGCAGCCATTTCATGGCCAGAGGACACCCACTGCCCTAATGCAGACACGGACCGAGCACTTAGCTGAAGTGGAAGTCTTTTTTTTCTCTTAAATTGTTATTTAACAAGAATGAGTGTGGTTTTACAATAAAGAATTAAAATGTGGGCACAAATGAAACAAGTGTTAAGTCTTCTTCAGTGGCAGAAGAGAAAAATCTGCTTAAAGTCTGTCATCTTGTCACTAGTGCAGATTATTTAGTGCAGCTATAGTTCCATGCACCGGCTCACAGTCGGAGCAGACACTCAGGCTTACTGCTTCAGGTTTTGGGTTAAATGATCATTATCGCCACATTTGGAATGACGAGTCGTCAGCTGCAATCTACGGGGCAAATCCCATTAACGTTACGAATCTATCCACTGTACAATACGTGTTAGTATAATCTGATTAACAGTGTTTCAATACCATGACACACAAAATCCGAGTAAGCATGCACACATATTAAAATGATAAAGCATTTCAGGGACGCAAGATAAAACCTTTAACATTTGTATATTAGTGTATTTCAAATAATTTGCTAAAGGCACCATCTATGAAGAAAAAGCATTTCTGACTGAACAACACACACGAATGCTGTATTACACTCTTAATCCTCTCTAAATGTAGGTGTGCACTAGTGAATTATACTTCCATACACGTGCTGTCTATACTCCACAGTCAGCATGGGAATGCTGTCAATTTTGTGCATGTCTGTGGCACTGGTGTAATTTTTGGGTCACAATGATGAGAGTGTGTTATCGGGTCAGCTGTGATCCAGTCCTGAGTAAGCTCCTTGGTTAAACTCTCAGTCTGCTGACCATGCATGGCCTGTGGGGAGTGATCCAAATGGTTTAGACGAGTAAGGGACTGGGGCTGAGGCCAGGGGCTGGGAGCATATCCATCTCTAATCTCCTTACTATCAGATCTGTACCTGATTAATACCCTTCCTTCTGAGAAGTACTCTAATACCTATCGGTACAAAATGCATCACCCCGAGGTCAGTAAGAGTCCACTTTGGATCAGTGAAAATAAATAAACTTTTCAAATCTATGTGTGTGCCATGTGTGGAGTGTACATGTGTGCCAGTCAGTGGTGTAATGATGTTGCACATTTCCTGCATGCTGACAGCTGCATGCCTGTCCAAGTTATGCTGATGAAAAGAAGAGGTTATGGCGTTGCCGCTGAGGGACACATTCATTTAGTTTGTTACCGCTCCATCTCTACAGCACTGCGGTGTTACAGAGTTATAGGGGTCAAGCGAAAGATCAAGCAGAATCTGCTTTAGTTGCAAAAAGAGAACAGCTAAACAACATGTACTCTGTCAAAATCAGAGGAAAACTCTTGAAGGAAGCAAAATCTCTGCTGACGTGAGGTGGTGTATCCTCAATTCAACAGCCTCTTATAACCTAACACCTCCTCTATCAGAATGTCTATGGGGCAAGGAAGAAACATGATTATGCCCATCAATAATTC
>VUQS01007969.1:50202-61577 GCA_015108495.1 Heterochromis multidens
AATAGAAAGAGTAAGGGGGGTGAAAACTCACCCACTAGTGCAGTGGGGTAAGGGAAAGTGGACAGGTGCCTCCACTAGAAGAGCAGCCAAGGTTCGGGCCTCAGGGGAGTCAGTCAGTGGGGAAAGGGAGGGGGAGAGAAACCCAGCCAGACAAATCCATCGGAAGCATGTTTAATTGTCACTGAATTCCCTGCTGGCGTGACTTTAAAAAACCATCCACAGGAAGAGAGCTGAGATGTTCGGAAAACATTTAGTGGATCAATATGCCAGGGAGAGCTGAGACTGTTGCGGGTGTGTGCTCAGGGACCTGGCCTGAGCCTTTCCAAGTGGAATACTGTTACATTTCTATTACTCAAATGCAGGGATCAACCTATTCAGCATATTTCTGTCCCCAACTCAACTGCACATTATTTACTGCTGTGTAGATAGGGGGAGGACAAGGGGCTGGGAACTGTTGTGCCGGCCAGCTAGTTTTATGCATTTCTCACTGTGGAAATGCATAAAACTAGCTGGTGCAGGAAAAATAACGTGGGCCTCGTTGGTGAAGCAATCTGGGTCATAACAAAACAACTACCAAGACATCAAGTACGGGATGTTGATGTATTCGACTATCACTGATCTGATCGATTGTTTATGTATAAAGTGTGCGCTTTTAAACCAAAATCTATGCTACATGAGTGTGTAAGAATAATAAAAATGTTCTTACTCTTCTTACCTTCTTTGAGCATCCCCACTTTGAGGCATTTCATGAAGCGACAAGCCTGACATGATTTGCGTCTCCGTTTTGTGATCTCACATTCATTTGTGGCAGGACAGCTGTATTCTATGTTACCTATGAAGAAGAAGAAGAAGCACAGCTTAGCACCAATAACATATTCAATTAATGGGTACGGTATGAGGTATAAGCATTTTGGACCTGATACTAAACTGGGTGCTGCTATTAATGTGGAAAACACCATCATTGTGCTCAGATGGTCTATAATCAATCACCACTCCAGTATGGGCACCTTTTAATCATATAGACTCTTAAAGAACCAATTTCTGTGGTGTGCAGGTGGCTCAGATGTCCTCCAGTGTGTGGAGTACTTTCTAGCACTGAGGTCCAGAGTCTGAGGAGAGGTGGGGGCAAGGAGTAAAGGGCAGGGGTTAGGGGTGGAGTGAAATCTAAAATAGTCCTTTAGGACCGTTCAGCAGATGCCACTCTAGTGCAACACTAAATTGGCCTCATTAATTCTGTGCATGTCTCCTCCAGGCCCCGGGCGCAGGCCATGTCCCTCTGCGCTCAGTGGGCCTGCCACTGCTTCAATAGCAGGCTAGAGAACCAGACACACTGCCACTGACCACTTTACATAATACTCCTGCAGACCCAAACCTGTTGTTACCACTGTTGCCATTGTTGACTATTTACATAGTGTACAGGCAAGAGGCCTTATGCATTATTCAACTGCAGCGTCTGATTCCAGGACGGAGCAATGAAAAAGAGTTTCATTGCTACACAATAAAAGCGGCAGTTCTGCACTACTCTAGCATTAGCAATAGGAAGGGCAGAGTATGTGAGGCAATTCCTCCACTGCTGCCTGATTCCCTACATTTTACTGCGTTCAGGGGTTTTCAATAAAGGGTTTCAGTGTAATGGTTGCTTCAGCCTAGGAATTTGAATTATCCTCATCTTGAGTGGGCTTTTAGCTTGAAGGATTTTGACATTGATATTTTTCTAAACTTTTCTTTTAGCCTATTGTTTGTCTTTTTCAGTGTAGTGCTGAAATAGATTGCCAAGTAATGTCAGAATCTAACTTAATCATTATAATTCCCACAACATAAATATCCTCATCCATTAAAGTGCATCTAAGTAAACAATATGGTAGCAAACATGCTCTCCACCCAGCATCCCGTTCAACAGGGGAAGCATTTTCTTGCGTGTGCATACACTGTCAGACAAACATTCACACACAAGCACATTAGGATTGCACCCCAACATCCTGAAGCTGCTCCACAGCTCTGACCCTGATTTCACATTTCTGTACAGAAATTTGTGTAATATTCCACTGGCATTCCTCTGCTAGCCCTCTAACACTCTTTGACAGCTTATGCAATTATGTTAACAATATTGGACAGATCATGTAGAGGGTCCCAAGATGTTATAAATAATTAGAAATTCCTCTTTATATCTGGGTTAGAAATCATTATGCTAATTCTCCTCTTCTCTTTGGGATTGGGGTAAATAAAGGTGTGAGGGAAGCGGCTGATGAGCTCTGATTGTCTTTCCTCTGTCTGTTTTCTCTGTTGTCATAGCAGAACCAGACCACAATAATCCTATCCTTTTCTCATAATCTGGCACGAGGCAATCAGTGCCGCCCTGCACAGAAGTTAATCTTCTGGGAGGTTTTTTGTTTGTGTTTCCATTACACATTAACCAATCTACAATTTTGATGTAAAGTACTAAATTAAAAAAAAAATCTTTCATTTGCACTTTATTCACTTAATTATATAATTAGGAACTTGTAGACCGCACATGCATGATATGTTGCAGGTTTGTTTGCATGGCTTATATAACACAGCTGACCCTGTGTGGTGATGCCTATGGGCTTATTTTTTTCCCTTCCTCCCCTACATTCCCTTTCTTGGGGGATGCCAAGGACACGTGCACAAACCACACCTGGCACTAACTAAGTTAGCCCTTTGATATTGCACACTCCAGAAACAAAAGCAAACATACGTGCCCACACTTCTGTGCTACCGTGTTCACCTACCCTGCCAAACCCCCTTTTCTTCTGATGTTCTGTCAGAGGGGGCTTCTCATAGCTCAAGGCAGAGTGAGAGGTGGATTAACTCATTTTTCATCTCTACATTTGGTTTGTATTTTGAACATGGATTGTTTCGGTGTCAGCATACATACAACCCTACTAAAGTATCACTTTGTAGTATGACTGTTGCCTCTGACTTCTCTCGGTCTGTTATTTTAAAACAACATAGATGCAAAAGAAAATATTAATGGGCACAATCAATAATCCAACTGGATATGACATGTAACTGGAGCATATTACAACTCCCAAATTTATGGCAGATCTTTAATTACATGTACTAATACAAGAGAAAAGGGTAAATGTAACTCATTATATTAACTAATCCTGTTAAAAGGTTTGCTCCCATCAGCAGCTTTTGTAAACACAGATGTAAAAAGCACATAGCTTCAGTTATATTTAGTCATATTCAGTCATTATGTCAAAGTCTTCATTTATACTATATGGAAAATATAGTTTTAATTTATGGGTAATTAGGAACTGACCCTTAAGTAATCAAAGTGAAATGAAGACAATTAAAGTTAAAGATTTAAATATTTAATTTACTTGTTTAGACATCATTATTGTGCATTATTATTGTCTTTTTTTGTGTGTAGCTTGTAATTATTTGGCTTTCTCAGTTTTCTTAAAAAAATGAATAAAGTATTTTTACTGGACTGTAACTCAGCTGACTTAACTAAACTGAACTAATCTCAGGGCTCAGAGGGTTACGTAAGGGTATGAAAGAAAACAGATGGGTAAACGGATTTAACAGATTTTTTTTTTTTTGTCTTTTACTAATACAGCATTGCAATATCTTGAACAGCAGTTAAATGCATAAATGGTGACAGTAGATTTAAAGGTGTGCTTGTAATAAATGTCATACAGTAGATCTGCCATTCAGAAAGGCTGCACAGAAATACTGGCTGCTAGAGCAACTGTATGGCAACTTTCATTTTTCTAAAATGAAGCACACTGGCGGGAACCCCTTTAACCCGAGGGCCATGCTCTGGGTTTATCTGTCTTTAGAGAGGTTATGGTATGGTTACCAATAACATTACAGAGTGAAGGGAGAAGAAAAAGATTTGCCTCCTTCTTCTCTTGATAAGTATCTGTCTCAATCTATTTTATGGCTTTTCAGGACCCATGCCAGGGCACAGAGGGGAAAGTCAGGTCTTGTAAGTAAATTACAGTAAAATGGCAGGTATTTCTCATCAAAATCTAAACTGACTTTTACAGGCTTACTGTCAAGGTCTGTTACTTCATATAAAAGAGGGCCACTGAGTTCAGTTGGTTTTCAAGCAATTTTGCACTTGGGTTCAAAATGGGAAGAAAACACGGTTCAATAAGACATTTATGTTTTTGATTGGTGGGGCACACGAGGTGCAGGGTTGGAGGTATGATTAGGGTGCATTGAGAACAGGGGTATTTCTGGGATGGATGGAGATCTAGGTTGACATTAATTTGGGTCTGGCCTTGACTAAAGCAACTATCTCCACATGTGAGTTCAAGGGGCTTTTAAACTGGATGAATAGGTGACAGAAGATGGATGTGCCATCCGTGTTTGTTGAAAAGGTAGGGGCGTCAGCTTAAAAAGCATAGGCCATAAGAGAACTGAAGCAGATTGAAAGGACGAGTGAGCACATTTGTGCACTCATGGAAAGCCATATTTAAAAAACAAATAATTAAAGACTTGGTTTTAATAACATTATCAAGAATAAGTTGCTAAATCACAAGAAAATACACAGAGTTACACAAGGTGAGCACAAGGTGATAAAGAAATTGTCATGTACATGGTTAACATTAACTTCACATGTTTGCCCTAAGTGTTATAGAACAATGTGATAAAGGGCTGGGAAAGACAGCTCCTTTGTTTTCTTCTCATTAGAGAGGGCCGTCTCACACTCCACCCTTGACTGCCTCGTTATTCCTTTAATTAATCAGTTCTCATCAACGGCACCCTCTCATTCTTTCAAGGGCTCTACATCCCGCTCTTTACTGCTTCCATTTCCTCTAGCAATCCTGCATGTGTTTCTTTCATCATTTCGGAAGGCTTTCACCTCCCCCAAAAAAAGTCCCCGCATCCTCCTGCCTTCTCTGCCTGGGACCCCTGTCTGATTATTATGCCATTAAGCCTCTCCTCCGCTCCTCTGAAAGAGCAGCAGGCTCCCTCTCCAATCTAAAGAAGTCCTGGGTTTTTTTCCCCTCCTTTCCCTGAAATTACCCGGCGACGCGTGCCTGAGTTTCTAATTGGCATGCCCGTCCCTGGAGACGGCCCCCTCCCTTCTTCCTAATGAAAAGCCTCGGCCTTAATTACACTTTCCAAACGCTGATTGTTATTGACAAAACTCCTGTGGCTCGGACAAACGACGGCAGATTAGCTCCATTACAGGCAGCCCTCCAAGAAGAGAAAGAGAGGGATTTCAAATTGACAATGCAAAGTGAGGGGGGAAAAAAAGAGGAGCATTCAATTTTTTCTTTCCATGTACCTTGCTCTTAATTGTTTGGGCCATTGCTCCACTTAAGATGTCTCTTTCTTTCCCGATGCCTCTTTTCTGTTCCATTGTGTCGCCGTCAGTGTACTTTTAGTAAAGGGACAAAAGCCCAGTTATGTTACTTGAGAGAAAATGTTCATCTTTTGTCAATAGACAGGATTGCTGATGGCAGCATGGGTAAACAGGAGGATTTGGCCTAATGCTTTTGTTTGCCTGCAAAAGGTACATAGACTGTCTAAAGCTGATAGGGCTGCAAGGTCCAAAATCAACACCTAGCATCAAGACAGACAGCCTGCTCTCCATATAATGCCTGCAATCATTTGCTGATGAAAAATTCCCTGAAAGCAACGGATGAAATGATCATTTTGTTTCACCTTAACCAAACCCTTAGGTTCATTTTATCTGTTTTATGTTGGTTTTTTTTTTCACTGAATTTATTCCACTACTAAGCCAGCAGAGCTTAGTTCTAGGCAGCTGTGCCTGTTGTGCAGATTTTTTTTTCCAGGCTCAACAATATCTTCATCGTCCTGATTAATCTGGAGCGGAGCACACAGTTTCACAGTGGGGGGCCTTTCATTGCCTCTCCAATGAGAAGCTGTGATACATCATGCCTTGCAGATAGCCAGTCTCACACTAGTCCCCACACACGCACACATACACATACAAATCAGGACAAGAATAATAAAGCATGTCTTCTGCGCCCCCCAAGGCATCTGGACAAACAGCCCCCACCCTCCACCAAATCTGACCTCTGAGTGATGATATTGTCTCCATCATACTCCACCCACTGTGACAGATGATGTCATAATCTCACCAGTTGCCTGCTCCGTGTAAAAATATTCTTCCGGTTTCTGTTTTATTTAGGTTTTATTGTAAAGAATATTTGTAAAATGCATACTTATTTGGTAATCATTAAAGAAAATTTCATCTTTTTATTTTGTTTTTCAGTTGTGAATAAATTAAAAACAAAGGCTGTTATTTTTCTGGAGGCTGCTGGTCTCTGGAGGTATGAAAACATCTTCCACACTCCAGTGATTTTTTTTTTACATAGCGAAGTGTTTGGACTGAGTATGTTTCAGTGCTGTTGTGAGGCCAAAGGTGTCTTGTATGGAGGGTGTTCTTTGTGTTCTGTGATGCAGCGACATGGGATGAAATATCTTGTATTGAGTGTTTGTTGGGGGGGAGGTGAAAGAAGAAAAATACCTTGTATTGTCCTTTTAAAAAAGGCTTTGCAGGCCTCACAAGAGGCTACGCCATAGTGATACCCCGAGGCTATATCTCCACAGACCAGGCACAGCCTCTTGGGAAGGGAGTTCAACATGTATTCGCACTTTATGGACGAGTCCTCCATGATGGTGCTGGAGCAGTCGTCATAGCGCTTGCGGCAGGTGCCAGCCCCAAGCCCGCTGGGGGTGAACATAGGAGGAGAGTCCAGGCCGTTCGAGTGGCTGTTCATGGCGCTGACATAGCCACCGCTGGCGTCCGAGTTGCCACTGGGGCTGTGGTGGCTGACCGTGTCGATGACCGAGGAGGGACTGGATGGCTCCGTCTTGATGTAGGACCCACAGCTGGAGGGTAGATGCCGGTCATCAGCGGCCATTCTATTCAGCAGCCTGGGGGGAGAGTTGGTGGGGGGAGGGTTGATAGAAAAGGGAGGTGGAGAAGATGAAGATGATTAGCAGAGGTCTTCGGAGGATAGTAATGAATCTCATCAACCAGCGAAGTGACAGAAGTGCAGAAGACAGCAAAATATTAGATTATATGGCAATTCATAACAACTGTAGCAGAAATGCTCTTTTCCTTTAACGAGACATTATGAGTGAATGAAGTGCCAAAAGATGAACACTAGCATGCTGCTTATTTACAACTACAGAGTAAAACAACTCGCTTTCAAAGGTTTTACAGTGGAAAAAGATGTGTTTCTGATTTGTTTTTTTTTTACACAAAGGAGAGGAGAAGAGGAGATGTGATAGGTTTTATGTGGTTGCATCCTTACATTTAAAATTTAAATTTAAATATATAGTCATACCTGTTTTGTTTTTTCATCTTTCCAACTGTCTGTCTACACCACTGTGTCCTAACAATCCCTTTAAACCAGTGAACCAGGGGAAGGGAAGTGCTTCATTAGCCACACATTACAGCAGCTGCAAAAGTGCTTCAGAGCACAAATACACACAGCTACAGCATCCAAACGCAGTTGCACACGTACACAATACAAACCCAGTGAAAAAAAGGTAGGTGAAAGAGAATAAGAGAGGGAGAGAAAGAGCACTCAGAAGACTTAACACACACACACACAGAGTGCGCACACTCACACATACACACACACACAGAGCGCATCAAAGATAGGGGCATCTCCATAGTTTAGAGAGCACAGTGGACCTTGGCTTGTCTCCTTGAGTCAGCAGTCAACCAAAAGGAAACATGATGGGAAGATATTGACTTTTTCACTGTCTGCCTAATAACTGTATTTTGGAGTACATGCAATCTGATGCTGTAACGTGTGCAGACTAAAGTGCAGTCTTTTGACTGTGGCCACAAAATCCTCTCTGAAGTCTCCCCTGCCCATATAAATCTACTTCAGTGCTGCTCTATAACCTTTAACTTGAAATTGCACTAAGAGAACAACGGTGGAGAAAAAAAACACCAAAAAAAAACTTAGCTTGGGCATACTCAACTCATTTTTCCATCTGCAAATAGAGTGAATTGAAGAGGTGAAGTGTTGGAGGAGATGAATAACTCAATCTACTGGGGATGCCATGTAGACATAGTAACCTCTTAGGGTCAAGGCGAGGTCACACACTAACATACACACACACCCCTATGCATGAGGGTACTACTGAAGGGGTGAAGGGTCGCCTGCACTTGCCTGCATTAACAAAATTGAGCCTTGCATGGCTTATGCAAATTCAGATTCAAGGGTTTCTCGTGAGTGGCAGCTAGACAGCCCAAGTTGTGCTTTAGCACATTAGTTCCATTAGCATATTGCCAACTAACGGTAATGTTTACATATTTGACATGTCAGGTTTACCATCAGCGTGAGGAGAAGAGGATGTTTCCCAATTGGGCTCTATCTTTCTGACTGGACTGTCTCAGAGCACTTCAGAGGAAACAGGAAGCGAGAGGTCTCCGCTGCAGTGTCCGCTGTTGGTTGGCCACACTGCTTCTTGCTCTCTGAGGCTGATTTAATTGTGAAGATGGGTGACGGAGGGGTTCAGGCCCAGGGGTCAGTGGGTCAACCTTATTTTCTCACCCTGGATTCCAGGGCCCGTGGAGATGGGGGTCAGCGTGTCAAATTAAATCTCATTCCCGGGTTTCCCTCCCTGCTGTCATGTATATTCATTGGAGCTCCAGGTGCCTAGCACTTCTGGAAATTCACAAAAAGGTTAACTGCTAAAATAAATAATAAAAAAAAAAAAAACGCCCCCTGTTAAAACCGTTGACCTTGTGGAATAAGCTCTTTGCCCGAGCTCTCCTGGAATTCTTCTTGTGATATAAAACCCCTCACAATATAAAACCGTCACATAGCCACAATCCTGTTTTGCAAAAAGCTATCCAATACCTGCTTTTTATTTTCTTTCTTTCAGTTACTCTCAATTTAACCAATTCATACAATAAATGTAACAGTGACTGTATAACGGGCGGTTGTTCACATTCACTGAGTTTAAAAATGATCTACCTCTACTCTTAAATGGTTTGCAGAAAAAAAAAGCGAATAATTTTCATACCTTTCTAAAACAGATCTTGCTGCTCTTAATAATGAATGCAGATTACATACCCATAAATTAACGGACGCTCTGTGTTCATCTGCTTTATGTTCTCCGTTTCAGGATGGATATGTGCACCTGTGTGACAGGGCACCTGCACTTGGCTTATTAAAGGCTATATATTAAAACATAGGAGCACAAGATGGTTCCATTTAGCTTTTATTTCACAAATTCAGAGTAAGCTTAACCCAAGTTCAAAGGCCACCTTGAGGGTGACACTTAGCATAATTGCATAAATGTCTTAACTGTTTCCCCTCCAGCTCAATGTGGTCATTTATAATGAATGTGCTGGCTAGAATCCCCTTAACTCATGCTACTATGACACATTATACCACTGCTATGCTTATGTTTTTAACAAGCCTGCATATATTGATTAATGATACTGAGGGAATACTAACCATGTGAACCTGGCGTATTAATCAAACAGTCTAAAATATTTCTATAAATATTCGTAATCTCTAGTGGGACAGGGCCAATTTAAATCTATAAATACAACTGTATGGGAAAATGAATTATGAACATTAAATTGTTTGACAGCAGCAATAGTCCCAATAAATAATTCAATATGTGGGGCAGGTGCTAATTAGCTTGTGTGCCACAGACAGAGCAGACAGGAAAGGGTGTGCTGAACTGAGACTTGATGCTGTAAAATCTATAGTTCTTTCTTCCTTCCTCAAGGTAAGAGCTTTTTTTTTTTCAAAATCTGCTGCCTAAAGGAGCAGCACTCATCTAAGACACAGTATCTCCCCCTCTCCCATTTTCTCTCTCTGTTCCTCCTTCTTTTGTTCCCTTTGTACCGATCAAAATTCATGCTGAGTAGTAGGTTATGGGCCCGCAAACGCACACTGCGCAGTTTGGTTTTAATCTGATTCCACCAGGCCCTCCTAACGGCATTTCAGATCCCTAATATCATTCCACTAGTGTTGCTGTGACCGGGATTAGCCGGCCTAATGATGTGGCAGCTCATATCACACTCACCGTTCCGCGATTTCCGAGAGGAGAGCCACGGAGCTCTCATTCCTAACATCTTGACTCTTCCCTTGCCTGCAAGCAAAATTCTGAACATTGGATGACACTGTTATGAGAACGAAGAACATTCAGGATCTAATTGAGCCAATTTGTAAGTATTCCTGCTGAGAGCTAGGAGCTCTCTTCAGGAGGATACTGACATCTTCCATTTTTCTCTGTGTGACTACCACGCTCTCCCTGTTTCATGTATAAATCCCAAGCATAGAGTACAAACCTGTGCTAGAGACTCAACTCAAGCAGCGAGTAAATTCCTAATGTCCTTTTCACTCTCAAGGCCGCCAGATGCCAAAAACACAATTTTTATAACATTTGCTCACCTCATCCCAGAGTGTCACATCCCTGCTACCTGATCAGACTGCACAAGTGAAGGGGAAGAAGGGTTGGTGGTGGGGGTTGACATCTCAAGGCAGGGCGATGGTGATATCAGATGCCCCAGTAGGGGCAGATCTGTCTCGTGGGCCTCAGGCGATGTGGCCTGATAAGCCACTGGCCCCAGAGTCAGCGGTGGTAGGACGAACTCAATTAGCTCCTGACAGACCCCCTCGCAGCCCAGCACAGCCTCCTCACCACAGCCAAAACCCGCTGGCAGCTGCCACGCTGACCTCTCCTCCAGGGGCCACTGCCACCTTTTACTGCTCCAACACACACAGTCAGGGACTCATTTTTTGTAAAAGCGAAAATCATGGTCAAAATCTACACGGCCCCACAAAAGTCACAGAAATACGTACAGAAGCTTGAATGCCACCAAGGGTGCTTGCCGTGCATTCACATGGGGGAAAATGTAAATGAAAAAGGACTGAGGCTCAAGGAGGGGTTGGTTTGGCCCTTGGGAGAAAGGAAGGGAATGGAGATTCCAAAACACACTTAGCTGAAATATGGAGTATGCCTCTCTCTGTCTAACTGGCTCCAGGTTAATGACCACCAGGGGAATAAGGGGCAAAAGACACTTGGGGCAATGTGCATAACCGTGTGTGTCTGTTGGATTGGTTTATGTGCTCATATGTCTGAGTGTGTATTTGCACTGCAGACAGAATATGAAAGATGGAAATTTGGGGGGGGGGGGGGGGGGGGATGGCGGCTGTGGTTTGGTTGGAGGCAAGCCCGGCACTCCATAGGGACCCATTCTAATCTATGAGGGAGAGGCCCCTGATTTTGGAGTTTCTCATTCATTAGTCCTGCTCTAGCGGGGAGAGAGAGAGGATTGAGAGGAGGGGGTGGACCTGAGGAGAGGGGAGGGGCCTCTTTATTAACGGATATGCCAGACACTCAGAAGAAGCTGACAAAGATTTATGATTTGCAGATCT
>VUQS01007974.1:26671-39825 GCA_015108495.1 Heterochromis multidens
ATACAGACACACTTTAAAATTGTTTCAATTCAGACATTCAAACTCGGCAGCCGAACAAATCAATCCACATCTGGTTATGTTTTGATTAAGCACTTTTCAATTAACCACGGTACCCGCCGGTACGCCACAACAAACTGGGCTGTTCTGTTTTTAAGACTCATTAAACTTATTTTGCCTCTTTAATAATCTGAATTTGCTGAACAAGTAACTCGGATACACTGTAAAATTTGACTCGGAGCCTATTATTTTAAACAAGCTCCGAAAGCAATTACAAGGTTCAGAAGTGACCGAGAAAGAAGGTAAAAGTTGCTATAGTCAACATCAACTTGTCAAAATAGTTTGCTGTTTAGATGTGCAGAAGAAGGGGGGGAAAAACTACTCTTACCTTTCTCGGAAAGCAGTGTAGCCACACGGGGCTGAATCGCAGACAGTAGGTAGGAAATTGTGACTTGTTAAAAAAAAAAAAATGTCAGATTGTGGAAAGGCAGTCTGATGGGAACTCCTCTGCAGCGAAGAGAGTGAGTCTGCAGGTCTGAGGCATGCTCGCCTTGTCTGGGACAGAAGCTGGCTATCAAGCGGCAGGTCTCCCTTTCAGCTCGTACATTCCCCTGCACCGGGCGCACACTTCCATGGCATGCAAGGTGTTGCTCTGCGCTCAGTCCTAACTCATCAACCACCTCATGCACACCTCTGAGCGGTTCATATATTCTCGGCTCTCCTGTGCGCCCTCACTCTCCGACGCAGCAGCAACAACAAGAGTCAAGAAAAGAAGCGAAGCTCGGGGACCAAAAGGACTGACTGACTGAGAGGGACAGACAAGAGTGGGGCTTTTCAGTGTCTGATGGAGGGGAGAAGACGAAGACCTCTCTCTGCTACTGTAGCCGCCGCCGGTGGTGCTCTCCTGGCTCCACTGAATGATACTGTGGGGACTGGGCAAGTTTCAGCAGCTAGCCTCTGGAAAAGATCCCGCTCACAGTGTTGAGACACTTGGAGGAAGCAGCGCGGAGCAGGCTTCCAGTGAACAGCGCCAGTGCAGTTGATACCAGGCTGCCGACTGCAGGAGCTGTCTGAGCGGAGGGCTACACTAAAACCTGACATGGATTCTAGATCCACCACGGCTCGGAGTCTAGACGCATAAGAGACTGCTCTCATCAACTTATTATCATGCCCGGCAGGACTCAGCTCAGCTTATTTTCATACAGAGGGGAGATTCCGCTGCATCATACAGTAAGTAAGGATTTTTATCAATGCACCCCCTTCATTTTGGCCCCTTTTTCTGCTTAAAGAAGCAACACTGCCTTCCTTTTGGGTATGAGAGGCCCATACTCTGTCACAGTAGGCAGTCCAGCCTATTCAACCAATGACAGTGGAGTCATTCTACTGTAATACTACCAAGCATCAAAAGGAACATGGAAGTACACACAGACTTTTTCTCCCTCACTCAAACTGGCCCCATTGGATACCACACTGGCCCATGCAGCAGTGGTCAAGCTGCCGCTGGTGTGTAGAGCCAAGTGTGTGTGTGGAGCCAAGCAGTTTTTCAAACCAAGAAACTCTTCTCAGTTGTGAATGTATTTTTTCCTTCTTTTTTCATCAGTCCTCTTTTCCTTTACATGATTCATGACACCATTCAGCAGTCAATGGATTTCTTTTCAGGCTACTGGGACTTTGACCCTGGCACTCCTTACTGCATACAGTATGTTATATTGGTTTTCCACATTATAGTCCACTGTGTGTAAAATGCAGATTATTATAGTTGGTCTTGCACAGCATTTCCTTTTGTAATGAAGCTGAGCTCCAATATATGCTTTTTTATTATTAAAACAAAAAAACATATTTATGAAAGTTTGAAAATCAAATTATCGGCACAGCTGTTGTTTGGCATTCTTTATTAGGGCCCCTATCTTGGTATCAGAATATATAAAAATAAACGAAGCTGTTTTATGTTTATATTTGAATCTTGCTGATACTTGGAGCATGTTATAATCTGGTTAAGGAAGGCTGTCCCTTAAACATCAGGTAAAACATAGGCACACACCTGGCTTCGATAAAAAAAGAAAAAGAAAACTGTCTTTCACACACTATGGGGAAATGTGAAGTTGAGTCATGCTTGCCAGGTGAAGGTGAATGCAGGAGAGGGGCAGACTTATGTTTTCATAAGCATATTTTTACATAATAATACAGATCGTTTTTGCAAGGGACTAAAAAAAGAGAAAACAGATGTAATAAAAGGTCATCCAGTGACAGGCATCCATATCTGGAGAAATGTTTATTCATAAGCCGGGACTAAAAACACATGCGGTCTCTCTGGCTGCAACAGCTTAAACTGCCATTTTGCATTTGGAGTTATTTGAATATGTTTCCTCAGATTGTCAACAGAGGGCATTAGACTTATATTATTATTATGAATGTACTCAGTTCACTGAATTGTAAAATGCACAGCACTATAAATTATAAACAGGTGAAGACAAAGATATTAGATTTTTTTTTTTTTTTTTTGGCTAATGACAGCCTTGTTGGTGTATGATCCCGGCTTGTGCAGTCAGTTCCTTGACCAGCACATAAATTGTTCATGTACAATTGTTATGATAAACTCTGATGTAATCATATCTTGCAAAGGTAGCAGAATATTGCATGTAATCACTCACCAAATGGCGCATGATACCTGCTGGCTCTTACTCAACCCAAACACGCCGAGGTGAAAAACAACATCATAATTATCAAAGCCTTTTCAAATATCAAGTATATACTGTTAATCAACCAAAACTGAAAATGTTAATGTGTGTTTGCAGCATAGTAAATGAGTAGCTACCAACCTCTTTTCTGGCCTTGAGGAATAAACTTTCTGAGATAATGGAAAAACCTTTGGAGTCTCTTTGGCACGTGGCAGGAATTTCATACCCTCCTGGGTTTCAAAACATTGCAACTTATAATGTCAATTTTGATATTTCTAGTCTTTTTACTGAATGTATTGTTCAATGCGAGATTAGGAAAGATATTAAAACCATTGTTGAACTATATATTAACTAATGGCATAAATCATAACCATTTAAAGTAGTTCCCAATCAAATAAAACAATGGATTAAGTCAGTCACTGGGAACATACCTGAAATACCTGAGAAATGATTTTGTTTAATACAGACTGACTTCCACATGGGACCGAAAATCTTTCATAAACAACAGCTTTATTAATGACTTCTTCAAAAAAGCAAAAGTGGGAACTAGAAAAATGCAGGCTTTATTGATATGCACCAAACACAGACAAATTCAATACACAGTCTCAAACAGAACGCAATATTCTCCTTATTGTCCAATCAAGCTTAATGCTCTGGTCTCTGCCATGTTGACAGAGATGTAGAATGTCTGCCACGACTCTTACATGCTCTGAAGCTGTCCAAAACGCTTTCTGGAATTATTGCAAGAGTGTCTGAAATCTTCAACTCTCATATTAACTTTGATCTTAAAGTTTGAACACTGGCTTAAAATGACTCATTATGAGCAGCTTATCCTAGTTGCAGGTGACGTAGGGGAAAAATGTTTAATTAAATAGTAATCTGAAAAATCCCCTGCTTTGAAACACTAGATCAATGAGCTTGTATCCTATGTATTTAGGCCATTTTTCTAAGAATCTTAATACTGTTAATCAGTGATAGAGCTATCTACATATTAATATTATTATACAGTATGCATGGACTAAATCATTTTAATTTTTATCTTTTATAATATATATATTGATATAAATGTATCATCATTAATATACTCTATTTAGAATGATGTAACAAACTCAACTAACTGGGATAAGGTTTATTTTGATACATTGTGTTATTTTTGTTCATTGTTATGATAAAAAAAAGGGGATGTACTGCTAGTACAACTGCAGTGTTTTCACATCAGTTGAAAATGACATCAAACGCTTCAGACAGACCTAAGTTATCCATGTTAAGAGCAAACATGTCGTCCCATTTCCCACGTGGTTCCACAGCTGCCCCTTAACCTTCAATTTTTGCTTAACAACGCTCATTGGTTCTTTCCCAAAATATTTGCACGATTGGCACCTCAGGCACACATGACCAGTCACGAGACTGCTGCTGATTCCAACAAATCTGTGTCCTTTAATGATGATGGACACAGACTTGGCCAAGCTATACGCTTCAGAGCACGTCTACCCTTGATCATTTATTCATTTTCTTATCAAATGTTTTCAGTGTCCTTTATCATCTAATTTTATTAGATTTACTTGGGATGACCCTGATATACAGTCCTGTGAAAAACATTTTTAAGCATTTTGGATGTTTATATTTTTATTCAATCATGCATTACCATCAAAGAGGTGTCTGATCTGTTCCAAATTCATTCTGCAGCATGACAATGACCCCAAGCATACAGCCGCAGTCATTAAGTGACAAGAATAATTAGAGGTCTTGCAACAGAGGCCTGATGTCAACATCATGGAGTTAGTCTGGGATTACATGAAGAGACAAAAGAGGCTGAGACAGCCTTAATCCACAAAAAAACTATGGCAAGTTCTCCAAGATGCTCAGAACAACCTACCTGCCAACTGTGTCAATGTGTGCCTACAGGAAAGGGTGCATGTGTTAAAAGCAGTGGCTGGTCAAAGCAAATTTTGACTTCATTTGGTTTCTTGTCTTTTTATTGCACATCAAGCATTTTACAAATAAAACTACCCATGAGTGTATTACATCAGAAGACTTTATCAGAGCTTTGTGTCAAGGCACTGGGATATTGAGGTGACAAAAACAAATTGCAGTTAACTTCCTTCTGTAACTAAGATATCATTTAAACTTGCTCATTTGCTTTTACCCAAATCGTTAGAGTGCAGATAAAAGAATCAGTTTTAGTAAACCAAAATAGGTTTCCTTCCAATATCCTTTTTCTCACATCTCTTCCAACCACTACAGATGAGAAGTTCAAAGTGAAATTTCAGGTACGTGAAATGTGAACTAGTGATGTTTCTTACCCTGATTCGTTTGCATGAATCTGTTCCAAATCAAGTGAAACTCCTCCTGACTCTCTCTGTATTCTCTCATCAATTTTGTAAAGCTGGCTTCAGTGGTCTCACTGGATATCAAACTCTTGGAGTAGACTCGTAATCAAAGAAGGACTCCCTCCACAGTGGAGTCTTGGTTAATATTTATGTAGCCACGGGCAACCGTGTAGCTTGGAGTTTTGACCTCACTTCTGCAGCACCTTAAGGTGTCTCCCTGTGTCTGCACTGCTTGAACTGAGTACAGAGCTTATTTAGAGAAGCAAGTGGGACTAAAAGGGGTTTTCAAAAAACTAAAGGTACATTGTTTAGCACGTTAATTTAACAGATTTTTACAAAGAAGTTCAGTCTGTATTTGAATGATGAAATATTAGATCTTTTCAAATGCAGACATTTTGAATTGTCACAAAATGGCAAAGACTGCTTGGAAAAAAAATTTGAATAAAGTAAGCAATTACAGTGAACCAGCACACACAAGCATCCTTTGAATATAATGCAGCCTTCATTAATAGACCTGCTACTATGGTGACAAATTAAAATATCTTTCTTTGAAATGGTTCATTTGCATATAGTTTAAAACATTCTGCTGAAATTTGGTCATTGCAGGTATGGATTTGGCACGACTGGACAGCAGAGCCCTGCCTTCATTCAACAGGCTTTATTTATATGAAGGTTAAAGATCTTCTTTTAAAGTCACCTTTTAAGATTGCCAATTTGATCTCAGCAGATGTCATGAAGTTTTAAACAGGGTAATAATATTAGTCACCATTATGTTCCTCAAAGTAGAAAGTGCTGGTATTATTTTGTTTTTACTTTGTGGTTTGGGTTAATTAAAAATGAATGGATTACCATATGTTAATGAAAGCTTGTTTTATGCGTTTTTAATTCGCCTGCTGACAGCTTTTGAGTGTTTTTCTCAAGGCTCATATTTTGTGTTAAGTACATTATCAGTGGGGTATTTACACCACCGTGCAACCGCGCCTAAGTCAATAATTAATAAGAGTATGACTGTTGTTCTAAATCAATACAGTTTTGTTTGTCTTTTGTTACTTTTTTTCATTAAACACACCATAGAAAGGCAGCTCAAGAAATCTCTTAATAGAAGTCAACATGTGTGTGCTGAGAGCTGGCACACCTAGGAAAACTATTATCAAATCCCAATGAATGATCTCACTATTTTGCTCAAATTTCAGTTATTTAATTACTTTGTCTGTTCAAAAAAAAAAAAAAAAAAAAAAAAAAAAGAAAAAAAAAAAAAAAAAAAAAAAAAAAAAAAAAAAAAAAAAAAAAAAAAAAAAAAAAAAAAAAAAAAAAAAAAAAAAAAAAAAAAAAAGCAAACAGTG
Source organism: Heterochromis multidens (assembly GCA_015108495.1). Taxonomy (NCBI): domain Eukaryota; kingdom Metazoa; phylum Chordata; class Actinopteri; order Cichliformes; family Cichlidae; genus Heterochromis; species Heterochromis multidens. The sequence continues at coordinate 33,020 of VUQS01007974.1, forward strand.
CTCGAGAAACAATGTGTAAAGAGTGACTTTCAAAATACTGAGGTACAGAGAATAGAAAAATAACATAAGAAAATAAAAAATAATTTAATATAAAAGTCAGGTAACATATCCTTTCTATACATTCTACAAGAGTGTAAGGCATGAGCAGTTTTGGAACAATATGCAGGAAGATTCAGTCTTTAGCGTTCAGGCTACTTTGGATCAGGCAGGAGAACAGACGAACCTGCAAGAGGAAAAAAAAACAAACAAAAAACAAACAACCTTTATTCTCAGACTTTGGCACCATACATAAATAGGAACCAAGCTGAAGTTAAAAACAATCCATTGCTAATGGTCTTGACTACAGTTTCCTTTCAGTAAACATACCATTTATCCAACTGGTTAAGATTTAAAATTGTTAATATTTAAGATATTTCCTTTAAAATCATAATAATAATGCATTGGAACATAAAACTGACTTGATGTGCAAGCAAATGATTTTGTCAGTGATTCCTCAAAAGACTAAAAGCAGCATGACACAAAGTGGATGAATATGTGCCACTATACCCTCGAAATTTCACTTCAATTTAAGTACATTTAAAAGAACAGTTCAACATTTACATAAATATGAAGTTAAATAAAACAAAACATGAAAGAAAGAAAGATATAGATGAAATGGAATAAACAGACATGGACAATCTGCTGTTAGCGAGGCTATCCCTCTCTCAGTGACTTCATGTTCTGCAGGGTTTTGTTACAGTGGCAGTATCCACTGCACCAGCTCCACCTCAGTACAGGGTGATGCACATGCAGAGCCACCTGGGCTTGAAACATTGTACTCTCTCAATGTACCTCTTTTGTTCTACTTCTCCAGATGCATTTGGCTCATTCACCGTGTTAACAGGAAGCTCTGACAACTACCAGCAGCCAGGGTTTAAATACTTCATCATCACTTATTATTGTGTCATCCACGACAAATTATTTGCCTCAGAATTGAATTTTTAACAGCTCAGTTTCTCACTACATTACTATTGAATGAGTTTGAGTTAAATCTTAGAGAACAACCCTGCAGGACACGTACATTTCCAGACCAAAGTCATCCCCTGTAAAAGACTGCGCTCTATGACTAGTGACAAGTCAGCCCTGAGCACTGTGCTACTTTATCCTTTGGTGGAGTGAGTGAGTATGTTACACTCACACTCACCTGGACCATAGAGGTAAAGGGGCGACAAGCAGCTCAGGTACAGCCACGTCCTGTTCTCTTGCAGCCAGCGCTGCCGATAACCAATCATATCAGGGGAACAGGGTGACTGTAGCTTCTTTTCCTCTTTAGGGGGTGGGGATAAATGAGTCTTGCTTACTAGGTTGGGAGATGATAGAGCACATAGGTTTTGTGGGATGTGGAAACAATTTTATTTATTTTTTAACTAATATGGGCCCAGGAAGTGTTAGACCACACATAAAAATCAGAATTTACCCCTATGGTTAATTGACTTGCAGACTCAAATGTATACAAAAATGCATAAGAAACATCTCCTAGAAAAGGGTGACTTCATTAGGAGACATGCATGAGGCACCAGGATCAGACCACACAATATTTATCTTTTTACAGGGTTGCCTAGTGACACAGGCAATCAGATTCACAAATTCTCTCAATGGCAGACAGAGCAGACTACACTTCTCATGCCTGCAATAAACTTCAACTGATTTTTCAGGCAACCGGGACTTTCTTAACCAGCACCAACTGTATTTATGTATGCAAAGAGCCCCATACAGGTTCTATGGTGTAGGGTACCAGCGACTTTTCGTTTGGGAAGCAAAAGGTTGTTGGTTCAATTCCAGCTGGAGACAAATCTCCTTTGGGGTTATGTCAGGAAAGGCATCTGGCATAAAACTCTACCAATTCAATTCAATTTTATTTATATAGCGCCAAATCACAACAAAAGTCGCCTCAAGGCGCTTTATATCGTAAGGTAAAAACCCTACCAAATCAAACATGCGGAGCTACCCACTGTGGCGACCACTTGTGACCAGGGAGCAGGTGAAAGTAACTTTAAACAGCCCGATACAATTTAGTCACTTGTCAGTAAAGTGGTCTTCTTCCTGGTTGGTTCATTTGGTATAAGGGCTCTTCACACAAAGGTGACTGTGTAGGACCCTTTCCTTGCTTTGCCATGTTTACAGTTGTTCATAAGTAGTGTCCTGTGCTCTTTAGGGTGTACTGAAACTTTACACTTGGGCCATTACTAGGCTAATATTGTGTAGTCCAATGCTGGTACAGGTGCTATAACCCAGTGCCCTGAAATATCTTCCAGTGTAAGATTTAAATTAACTGAGTGCTCAGAACCCCTAAAGTGTGCTCAATCCTGACAAGATTGGGTTTGCCTTGAACTATTTGGACACCGTCACCAGTGTTTTTTTCTCAGGGCTGTGCACTGCTCAATCTGCCACGATCTGCAATAACCAAGCAGACATGAAGTAACAGTGTGCCCACCCCTTAACCAGTGAACTTACCATTAGGGATACACCCTGTGTTTGCAGTGAATACCTGAAATTCCCACATTTCTCCCTTCTTATACTAAATGCTACTCACCTTGCCTGGCTCCCACCAACCGCTGCTGGACTTTCTCTAGATGACGGATATATTCTGTCAGGGATAGCTCTGGATCCTGAGATGTTCCACCTGATTGTACTGAAGACAAAGTGGTACTGGAGTGCGACCTGAAGAGTTTAGAAGGTTTATTTAAGAAAAACAAAAAACAAAAAACACTTTAATTTAATCATGTCAAGTTGTAATAAAACCTGCTAAAAAGGAGTCCAAACCTGTGGCGCAGCCTGAACGGTGATTTGCTGGGTGGGACGAGCGCTGACAGAGTGTCTGTGTGGACGGAGCTGCTGTCTCGGTTATGTGACGAGTCAGAATTTGATCTTGGCTGCTGCTGCCTTAAAACTTCAGCTTTAGGCCCTATCAGGAACAATCCAATTAAAAATCTATGTACTCACACAGTCAGATAATACATGCAAATCTAAATTATGTAGACAAAGCTGACCTGGAGCATGCCCATTGACAAACCCAGATGATAATCTTCTGATTGCTTTGTGCCATTTCCTTGTCAGGAACCTCATTCTGAAAAAGGGCGTGGGATTGGTTTTATTCATAGAAGGCAGGGCTTACAAGAAAATCTGTATATTCTGGTATATTTCTTACCTTGAGACCGCAATTACGACTCGTACCACAGCCCTAAATCGTCCAAGGGGCCTATGCCTGGAGGAGAGTGGGGGTGAGGGTCGAGCTCCCATATGAGCGATAAGACACAGCGTGGCTTGTTCACACTCCTGGAATCCTCCTATCAGCAGCAGTAAGTAACGCTTCTGGTACACCAGAGCTTTCCTGAAGCTCTCAGCACGCAGGTAGCGCTCATAGTAACGCTGAAGCTGCAAGTCAAGCAAAGGCTATCACAGTTTCATCACTGTATACAATCACCATCAACAATCACAATTAAGTACTTTGGATTCAGTATCTGTTTTTGGAAAGCTGTTGCAAAAATGGCTACTACACCCCCAGTTTATCTTAATGTGCTGCCTACTGACCTTGCTGTTACTGGACATGTCGTTGATGGGCCTATTTTCGGTTTCTGTGGTGACCTTGGCTAGCTCATTCTCTGTGCGGCGCAGCTGTCGCTCCAGGGAGGTGAGTTTGTGTTTGAGAGTGGCTCTCTCCTGGCTCAGTGATGTCACACGCTCTGTCAACTCTGAGTTCTCCTTTAGTAACGTCTCCAATAGGTTGGATGACAACTTGGACGGCGTCTAAAGTGAGAAAAGAACATTTTATAATTATTACATGTGGCCAAATATAATCCTAATGAAAAAATGGTTTTGCTGCTATAATTTGGATTCCCCACAGGGATTAAAGCACTTGAATACCTGGTGGTGCTGTTGTGACACGCCTGCCTGGGCACCTTCAATATGGAGGTTGGTGTGGGTGTGCTGCAAAGGTTGAGTTTTATGTTGCTGTCCCGTGGTTTGTCCAGACAGCCGCTGAGCAGCCATCTCTCTCTCGTCTCTTTCCAGGTCTGCCAGAGTGCGCTGCAGCTCCTGCATGCGCTGCTGGTCCTGCTGCCTCAACAACTCCAACTCACACTAAAGTCAAAAATGTTCATAAGGATGTGTCTGTGTATATTTGCAAAGGTAGTGAGTATACCAGAGAAGATTTAGACTGATCTTACCAGTTTGCTGTTGATCCTCTCCTGTCGCCTCTCTCTTTCCATCTGTTCTTGCATCTCCTTCCTTTTCTCTCTCTCCCATTGCTCCTCCCTCTCCCTCTCTTTGTCCTTCAGCAGTCGGAGTCTCTCCTTCAGTTCTGCAAGTTCCACCCCTTGGCGACTGGAGTGCTCTCGCTCCACCTCTAAAGCCCGGTTGGCTTCTTGTTTCTGCTTTTGCAAGGTCTCAACTGCAACACGATTTCGGGTGGCTGCTTCCTGCTCCCTCTGAAGCTCCTCCCTCCTCATTCTGTCCTCTTCTTCCCATTTCCTCCTGCTTTGTAGCAGCTCTGTCCTCAGTTTGTCCGCCACAGCTGTCAGCTCTTCCCCTTGCCTACGCTCCTGGTCTAGCTGGGAGCGCAACTCCAAGATGAACTTCCTGTCTCTCGCAGCATCAGCCTCATGTCTGCGGGTGAGCTCATCCACCTGCCTGGAGCAGCGGTCCCGCTCTTCGTCAAGCTTCCTGTAAGAATCTGCAAGCTTTGAGTGAATTTCAGTCAAGCGAGTTTCTGCTTCAGTCAGTAGGAGCTCCAGATGAGTCTTTTCTTGCAAGCCGAGCTCTTGTTGGTGGGAAGAACGTTTGCGTTCATCTTCTAGCTCCTTCTGGGTGTCATCTAGGCGTTTCTCTAGCAGCATGCTGCGGGACTGTTCAATCTGAAGCTCTTGTCTGAGGTTGCTACAGGCCACCCTCTCCTGCTCCACCTGACCTTTTAGAGACATGACCTCTGACCTCAGCTTCTCAGAGGATACTTGTACAGTCTGGACAGGGAAAGAAAGGGTAATCTTTGAGCGTTTAAAGAGGCAAAGCTTAAGTACATAGAGTAAAACACAAACAGTGGGTGGTGCTCTTACAAATATGGCAAACCAAGTTCACTAATTTTATGCCTTTATGCTAAATTTTACATAAAATACAGTATCCATGTTAAGTCCTCCTCCTACCTCTCTCCTTTCCTCTTCCTCTCTTCCTTTACGGAGACTTAGAGCCCTCTCCTGCTCAAGTTCTTGTTGAACCTCATGGACTCTGGCCTGCTCCCTCCTCAAAGCCTCCTCAGCCTCTTCTATAGTCAGCCTGAAGAAAATCAGTCATTTCCAACGTTACTTTTCCACAGTTACATTTTAATAGGTTAGAATTTAAACTTTCAAAAAAAAGAAAACGTTTAGGGAAGGAAGCTGTTGAACATCTTACAAAGCACAAATTCACTTTATTTAAAATAGTGAATAGCGGCCCAAATGGGTTTTTTTTTGTTTTTTGTTTTTTATACCTGCTTCAACAATGAAGCTGAAACCAATCTGATTTGTAAAATGCTGATTCACAGGGAAGGCCTGTTTAAGTGCTGGTATTTAGAGCATGTAATATACCTGAGTGACATTATTTTGTTCTTTTGCTCATGCTGAGTGTCGTGTGCACATTTTAATTGTTTCTGGCTCTCCTTCAGGTCTGCCCTCAGTTGGGATTCAACCAGTCCTTCAGTCTGTAGTTGATCTCTGTGCCAGTTACTATCAACTCTGTCATCAGTCTGAGAAAGATAGTGAAAAGAAAATGATCAATACAGATACTAGAAGGTAAGTTAATGCTGTATGTCAAGTTAAACTCATCTTACATTTGAATGAAAACTAATATTTTTATGCCAATAACCAATTTAAAACAAATCATTCTTTCAATAGAAGAAATTTAAAACCACTACTTAAAGCTCACTTGTGTGTGTCTTTGTGCCATTCGACAGAGCAGCTCTCGGAGTGCAATCACAGTCTCCTGCAATGCCCTCTTCTCCTGTTGCCAGCTCATGGGAGGATTAGATGATTTATCCTGGTGGTGCAGTGGAGGAGAGCCATCTTCAGCATGATGCTGCGACTGACTCAGTGAACAGGCTTTTAAGTCCAACACATGAGACTGGGCTGATGGATTGACACGACGTTGGGACAAGGTCAGGATCCTGCAGCTTTCTTGATAAACTTTCTTCAACAGTCCCTGCATGAAGAAAGAAAAACTAAATAAAAATCTGTCTGTGTTACATTAAAATTTTTCATCAGTTGTGTGTGAAGCCTACCTGAAGCTCAGGTGACAACAGGTCATCACTGTAGCTCATACTGCCCGCAGCACTGTCTGTGTTGGCAGTGGGGTCAACTCCTCTGCAGCGGAGATACTCAATAAATTGAGCATCCAGTCTCTCAGTCTGCTCCAGCTCCAGTCTCAGCCTCGCACCCAATTCTGAACTCACATCTAAATCAAAGAACAGCGACTTAACTCTGGTGAGATTCTTAATTTAAAAATCCCACTATAAATTGCTCCTATTAAAAACTGTGTTGCCAAAGACTAAAAAGACTCCATTTTATACCAAAACTTAAAAAAAACAAACAAAAGAGTGTCATACGTGTCATATTGCTGCACTGGTTGACACAGAATGCATTTTGATATACACATCCTGCTGCAGTAAACAAAACTGAAAACAGTCCAACAACTCAATATTTTGTCGTCTGATGTTGAAAACACTGCTTTTTTTTTTGCTTTTTTTTTTTTTTTTTTAAACCCTGACAACTTCTTAAAAAAGTTTTTTTTTTTTTAACAAG
>VUQS01007980.1:5536-24908 GCA_015108495.1 Heterochromis multidens
AAAAAAAAAAAAAAAAAAAAAAAAAAAAACTGACCACAACAAAGAGCTGGGACCCAGGAGGGAAAAAAGTCCCAGCATTTTATTTGTTTCTATCGGCTGGCATGACGTCGGGCACTTACATAGGTTACGTTGTAGGCTCTACAAAGTCTAAATCAGGCCTTACACTCTGTTACACTGTTTTTTATTATTATTGTAGCTATAGTAGTGCACTGTAGTATACTGTAGTTATTGCTTTAAAAGCTATGCAATGTGTGATCACTTTTAACATCAAATGCAGTTAAGTGTTTAAACGGTTTTCTTTTTTACCCTGTTTGCTTCAGCAAACTTGGCAGCAGTGTAATATTCTGCATCAGCCTTAGCCTTCTCTCTTGCCAGGAAGGCGGCATCTGAAACAAAGCAACACTGTTGAATGAGAAAAATGACAAACCAGCACACTACAACTCAGAGGAACGCACAGATCCATCTCACAGAAAGGAACCAAAGTAGTTTAAGCTGACCCTCTATTTCAGAGATCTTCTTCTCTGTCTCCTTCTCCATCACCTTCTGCTGGAATTGGATCTCTGCTACCTGAGCCACTTTCTGAGCCTCTGTGGGGTAGAACAGTGAAGGCGGAGGTCGGCAGTAGGGTTACACGTGAATAACTTTGAGAGACAAACTTCTAAAACTGTAGTCATGCAAATAAAAACTAACTGACTGATTTACAGTAAAACAGCACATTTACCAATAATGGCTTTCTTCCTCTCAGTCTCAGCTTCCTTTTCCACCACCTTCTGAGTCTGAGCTGTTATTAGTAGACGAGTCTTTTCTGCTTCCCTGCACACACACACACACACACACACACACACACACACAAATTAGGTTCTTGCAAATATTTTGCTTTCCATGTGGTTTTACTTGAACCGAGTGAGGAAGTCATAGGGAAACTGAAACATGCACAAAGTCTATGCTGGCAAGTACAACTGTACAAACTCACATAAGTTCAAAGTTCCTCCTGATAGCCTCAGGGATCTTTGGTTTGGTAACACGGACTGCCTTCATTGGAAACAGTAAAGAGGAGAAAAAAAGAGAAAATTGTTTTTGCTCACAACAATAAAAAAGAAACAAAAATTACATAGACTGGTCTACTAGTATCTGTTCAGAATTTGACTGTTATACCCCTCACCTCAAATCGGTTAACTAATGTCATTTGATGTAGTGGAGATTTTGTTTTTGTGTGCATTGTCTGAGTAACACATTACCACCAGTTGCTGCCTAACAGTGCACTAATGGTCCTTGCTCATGAGAAGGGGTCATTAAACAAACACTAATGGATGGTAACCTAGTTTAGCTTGCAGCTCAAAACTAATTTATAGTTCCTGCAAGAAGCTAATAAACAATGCAGTAAATAATAGTTTTGATTTCACCATTTGATAGCACTGCTGTCATACCTGGAACTTGTGTTTTAACTGTATCAACACAGGATGTTATAATGTTTAATAAAAAGAGACTGCAAAAACGTGGAAAAAGTTTGGGCCATTTGGTGATCAACTGCGAACAAGCAATCCATGGAGAGGAAAAAAACAACAACAACAAAAACAAAAAAATGCTGTTATCCAAACAGTTTGGGAACATTGTTAGTCAGTACAAATGACTGATTGTTAATCTCTACTCTCCATAAGTTTGATGCTAGTGCCTAAATCTAGCTGGTGTGAAAGTGTGTGTGTGATCTCGCCTCTCCCCCTTTTTTTCCACTAAGCATTCTGTGTTAGATCCATTTCAGCTGGACATGTTAATGCATGTACAATAAGTGCTTCTAACTGCTGACTGTTACCTTAAAACTAGTTCTTAATTAGGCTATTAATGTATCACTGATTTTGTTAAAGGCACGGAATGAGGCATGGTGAAATCTCAGTTCAGGAGAACCAAGCTGTTGCAGCACAGAACCTATTAGCCGATTTTATCATCCCTAAAACGTCACTGAAAATGTGCAGGTTATGTACAGTGTGTGTGTGTGTGTGTGTGTGTGTGTGTGTTTAGGTACCTGTATTGTAAGCCCAGGTGCCATAACATTCAGATCTTTCTGTAATGCAGTCTTCAGATTCTCATCTATAATGTCTGCAAAGCAAAAAAAAAATAAAATGTTTTAATATATCACATCTAAGGAATTTCAGAAAAACAAACATTGTGTACTGTAGTAAAAAGCAACAAAATGTACTCACCAAACAACTCAATGTAAACCTCCTGTAGCGTGTGCACGCTGCAGAACTGGTTGAGTTCATGGTGAATCTTGTTGAAAATTAGAGTTTTGTCATAATCAGCGGTGTAGTTCCTCACAATGTCCACCACTGCAAATAGCAGAACAAAAGCAACAGTTACTTTGATGCCAAGCAGCCAACAGGGTTAATAGGTCAACAAAACAAGGAACTTTTACAATAAAAAAAAAAAACTGAACACGCTGTACCTGCTGAGGGGACCAACATGTTCACAACTTCTATCCTGTCAAAATAGATCATCACACCTCCACTGTGAAGAAAGAAAAAAAAAAAGTCTGGTAAATATATAATCATTTTTATGTGGGGATCAATTTCTTAACAGCTACATCAGGAAGTTCAGTCGTACCTTGTTCCACAAGGCACATTCTTGATCTCATCTGTTTGGAGCGTAGTCTGAAACAAAAATTTAAAACATAATGTGACAAAGAGACTCAAATATTTCAGTTAATGCTATCAAGCACCTTGTTGAATCTATGCTACGAAGAGCAGTTCTGAAGACAAAAAGGGGGCCCAACATGGTACTAGCAAGGTACCTAATAAAGTGGCCAGTGAGTGATTTGGAACTGAGTGCACTGCTACTTTATATTATATTATATAGATAAGTAGACATACAGGACTACATAAAAAAGTGCACGGTTGTTTTAAGTTATTACAAGCTGAATGCATACAATGTGTAATACACATTCTACTCTAATGTTGACTGTAAAATTTCGTAAATGACTTTGGAAACAGTAGTTTGACAAAACAGCCGTCATTCAGTCTTACAGTTATATCATGGCAACTGACACCAGACTGTGAGAAGAAGTTAAAAGTGCTGCAAAAAGCAATAACAAATCAACTCAGGTTAACCTCCTGAGACCCTGCGTCCTCATACGGGAACATGACATTACATTTTGTCTTTTCTGCATTTTATACTTCATTCTGCTCAACAGTGTTTTATACTTTGTTCTTTAAAATTGCAAAACAGAGAATTAGTAGATGTGCTCTTCAAGTTATTTACTGTTATAAAGACTACTGCATGTTTTAAAGACAAAGCTTCTGACAACAACTGTACATATGCTATAAATTAGCATATGTGCAGTTGTGGTCAGGAGTTTATATACTTTCATCATGGGCATGAATATCACAGTAATTTTGGACTTTTAACAATTTATTTGAACTGCTCTTCTTCCAGGGTGGAACGATTGTACAGCAGAGGTGGCAAAAGTACAGACATTGTGTACTTAAGTTGAGTACTGATTCAACTTCTTTACTCAAATAAAAGTGAAAAGGTACAGGCTCTGAAATGTACTCAAAGTAAGAAAATAAAAGTAGCTCTTTTGAGGACATTTCTATTAGCTATTTTTGTGCAAAGTTAACTGAACCTCATGCTATATTAAAATAATAAAATTATTCTAGTACATGGGGATACAAACTTTATTTCAGTCTAAATTTTAATTCTAATGAATGTACTCAGTTTGAATCAGTTATGTAGAACATGAGCAGAGAAAAAGGAGAACTTTTAAAAACAGCTCTATTTTCTGTTGCCTACATTGTAGAGGGCGACTTTGCCTCCACACCTAAACAGAAAAATGAGTACAGTCAGGGGTTAAAGTGGGATTCAGCAGGTGGGGGACCCCTAAAATTGGTTGTAGTGGCTCAGCATGGGGCAAAGAATCACAACTCACAATAATGTCTATTGTGAGCTCCAGTAGATTTTCTTAGTTTTCAGGCTGTGATCAGCTGACCTGCTGCTGTAGCTGCTCTTTTTGGATTTACACAACTGAATTCAACACGACGATTCTTATCTTTCTCCATCTCTGAGTGAAGTTATCTCGCACTGTTTTCTCTCCCTGGGAAATACAGTAGCTGTACCTTTAGCTAGCAGACACACTCTGTGACAAACTGCACACAAACACTTTGTGTGTTGAGCTGATAGAAACGTTGCATTTGAAAATACCTGCCACTTAAAAAAACATTTCTCCCTTTATTGTCGCTCCTCTTCTGTAGGGCTAACTAGATGCTGAAGTACCACCACAACTTCTGGACATCTGCACTCGTTCCAGTGTTGTGCCAAAAAAACACCGGCCCACTTTAACCCCCGACTATTACGCTATAAATGATGCATAAATTATATGGTTTTGCCTCTTTCGTCTCTTTGTATTATTTTAACCCCTGGTGATTGATACACCAATAGGATGGCCTTTCATGTGTTACTGTTTTGGCTCAAATCAGTTTGATGTTTGAAGGCGTGCAATGATATGAAATAATAACTCCAAAAGTAACGAGCCTGTTTTGAAAATGTAAGGAGTAGAAAGTACAGATATTTGTGTTAAAATGTAGGGAGTAAAAGTAAAAAGTTGTCAGAAAAAAAAATACTCAAGTAAAGTATAGATACCTGAAAATTCTACTTAATTACAGTAACGAAGTGTTTGTACTTCGTGACTTCCCACCTCTGTTGTACAGCATACATCTTTCATAACGTTAAAAAACAGTAATTGGGTGCACAAGTCTGAGTGGCGCTGAAGGCTCTACAATGTCTTTTAACTTGACAAGGCCAAGGCCTATTAACTTGTCATTAGTGATCACAATTGACTACAAATGGTAGTTTCTCTTTGCCAGCATCAAAAGGATTTGTTTGACAGCACTCATTAGACTGACCAATACTCAGAACAATGGGAAAGTCCAAGGAACTCAGTGAAGATATAAGAAGGAGAATTATAGATTTACACAAGTTGGGAAGGTGTCTTGGAGTCATTTCTAAACAACTGCAGATTCTTAGATCATCGGTTCAAATAACTGTACAAGAGATTCATATGTGTCACCACTTTACCAAAGTCAGGAAGAAGGCCCAAACTGTCACCCTCAGATGAGAGGAAATTGGTGAGGATGTTCAGGAACAACCCAGGAACCACCAAGGCTAAAGCTCGCCATGGAAACTGGAAACTGCTGGAACACCAGCTTCACTATCCACAGTGAAGTGAGTTTTAAATCGCCATGGACAGAGGGTGCCGCCCAAAAAAGAAGCCCCTGCTCCAAAATCAGCACCTTCAAGCTCGACTGAAACTTGCAGCTGCCCACATGGACATGACAAATGCCTTCTGGAGAAAGGTTTTATGGTCAGACGAGACAAAGAATGAGCTATTTGCCCACGGTGACAAAAGGTATGTTTGGAGGAGTAAAGGTGAGGAACACATTACAAGCTGTCAAGCATGGTGGTGGTAGCATCATGGTCTATCCACATTTAAGAGAGAGCTGCAAAACTTTTCAACCAGCCATAGAGACCCCATTTCACTATTATTACCTTTTTACTATAATAAAAATAATAAAAGTCGATAAAAGTCTCATGTCAACATCAATTTCTCGACAAAATGCTCGCTTATTTTAGTTATCTCAACAGGTTTAAAATTATATATTATATATAAAGCATAATGTGAAAAAATAAAATCATGCCAGTGAACATTATTTTGAATTTACTGTCATTATCACTTCAACACAATTTTTAATAGTCTTCGTAGTTTTCTTTTACATAGACAGTCTCTCTGGCTGACATGTTTGAGGTTTAGATACCAAAATATGAAAGAATTTAAATTTAATGAATGCACTGAAAAATAATTTAAACAAAAAAAGTTTTACATTTTAAACCCCCACGTCATGCTTTTAATAAATTAAAAAGACTCAAAAACATGCATATTATGTCAATGACCAACCTGCCTAGTACTGTGTCCAGGGAGGATGTTTTATGCTTAATTCAGCCATTATTACTCATGTGATACACAACAGGCTAGCACACGAAGACCACAAAAAGAATGTTTAACATATTTATCAACCATATAAACAAAATTACCAAAAACATCAGTTTATATTGCAAATAGGGGTAACGGGGGGACACGTTATGATTTAACACATCTGTGAACCATTCTGAAACATGGAAAAAAAAAAGGTTGATGAAAGAGTGATATTTACTCTGGTTCTTGTAGATGATTTCCCTCCAAAAAACTATACAACTTACTGTAAGTCATGTTACTAGAGGACCAATGAGGGGACCTATTGGACCTTTAAGCATTTCCATAAGAATAACAAGGGGAGACACATCTTATTTTAAAGACTTTAAGCATTAAAAAATGTATAAATAGAAAAAATAACATTTGGTGTAGATTATTATAAGTAAGGCTTTGCAACAGTATTGAAAAATGTCAAATTCTTTTTCTTTTTTTTTTTATAACTTACAATGGTAACTGAACTTGAACAAAGACAATTGGAGACATGGCATTTTAGACTACTTGTGCCGCCCCCAAAAAAAATCAGTGGCCCATTTTTATACAAAATACACTCAGTTCTGTCTTGGGGACTCAAATGGGACAGAATACTAGGAATGACCCAGACACAGTTGCGTGTTCCAACAGGACAATGATCCCAAACACAGCTTCATTCATTAAGCCCAGACCTCAACCCTCAACCTTCACCTCAATGCCGAGTCCATACCAGGAAACCAACCAATTTAAATGAACTCCACCAATTCTGCCAAATATCCAACCAGAATTCTGCCAAAAGCTTGCTGATGGCTACCAAAAGCATCTGGTCAAGGTGAAACTTGCTAAGAGACATTTAAACAAATATTAGTGGTGGTATATCCTTATATTTGAGCCTGTATGTATAATTTTGACCCTGTGTGGATTAGAGAAAATTCAAAACTAAATTTAAATTTGTGCACCCGATTCTTGCTTTTTAAAGTCATTAAAGATGTACGAGATACAATCATTCCACCCTGGAAAAAGAACATTTCAAAAAAATCAATATGAGCCCAAAATTACCATGACATTCATGCCCATGATGAGGATATGTAAACTTCTGACCACAACTGTATATGCAGTGCTATGTAAATACTCCATTTACTTGGTGTGAAACAGAGCCCCTGCAGCCATGGTTGAATAACAACTGTTTGAATGCTGTAGCTGGCTTATTTATAGAAGATCCCACTCTAGTTTTAAAGCGCAGGCACCTCCTGTTTGACTCTTACATTAGATATGCCTTTGCTCAAAGACCAAGTTTCAGGCCTGGAAAAAGAGGCTTACCTGCACTGATCTGTAGGTGGTAATGAAAGGCAGCATAATGTGATATCCAGGACCATTGGGAGTAGTCAGCAATGCCCCACCTCTGAAACAAATAAAAAATTGTTTGGCCAGAGTTCCCAACATCTGATTATCTGCTGATTATATTTAATAAGGGTGGACAAAAGACGAGGACAGATAACTTTATATCTATCATTAGAAACAGGCCGCTTACAAATAACCCTCCCACATTGTTAGTATATGTGTCATTTCCAGCAGACACAGGTGGGTCAGCGCTGACATACCTGTAGTACACAGCGAGGTGTCCTTCTTCTATCTTGTGAATAGAGGAGTGCAACATGATGGCCACCACTCCTGCTATTGCTGCAAATACTGCCCCTACATGCGGCATCGTCATCCTTACTAGCACTCACCTGCAGGCAGAAAAGGAAGCATTGACATAATGAAATATTTATACAACACTGAGTACTCAGGGCACCATCACGCCTGTGATCAGGTGAACACTGTAACTGTACACAGCAGTACATGCAGTCAGACTCTTAGGTAAACCCACTGTAATGCATCATCTCTGCCATGAAACCTGCCCCTTTACGTCTAGTAAGTTGATGGTCAACACTATATGGCTTTGACTGTCTGCGTCGTGCACTCTTTAAGTAAATCATTACACGTTCATTACACACACTGCCATATCTACAGCTTTTATATTCACCAGACTGACGGTCAGCTATTAACACAGGTGCATCCAGGTCTAAACATGGAAGTTTTTACATCTAAAGCAGCTGCTTTGACAGCCATCGCTGTAGTACATATACACATCCACATAGCAACCCTGACAATAACAGTTAACGAGTCCCGTTAATTGACACAGTTCACGTGTATTTTAGTTTAAACAGCTAACGCTGACAGGCACGATTAGCCTGCAGAATGACTTGAGAAACGTAACAAGCGAGTAACTCCTCAGCCAACTTACAAAGCATCAAAGCTACAAGTCCTTCAATGTAACTATAACATTAAAATAAACTAATTCAGCAAAAGCAAAAAGCAAAAAGCAAAAGGCTGACCCACCACTCGGTTGGTAACGTGTACCGTAGCTGGCTGGTACAGCTAGCCGCTTACAGCTAGCTAGCTCTCACTGGGTGGGTTCGGAAGTGAAGCCCTGTTTCAGTGTAGCTTAATGCTAACGTAAGCCTGCTAGGCTGCTAGTGTGAACCTTTCAAATCGTCTAGCACTACAAACAAATAATGTATTACTATGTAAAGCAAACCACAGGATTATAATATGTAAAATTACCGCTGTAGCAAACCGTCTCCCCTTCTGGTCTTAGCGTTCAACGACCCACCCCCCTTTCCCCGCCTACCCACAGGTTTCAGTCTCGCTTTGACTCGCTGCATTGTGCTCCCTTCAGGTACAGTCGGAAATACAGGAGGTGGTATGGTTTGTGGGTGGATTTTTACAAACGTTCTTTTTAGTTAAAATATTAATAAACCTTTTTTACATTTACAGAGATATGCAAGAGCCAAATTGCTTCGCGAGAGAATATCAGTATCAAAATCAATGTTTTACAAAAGCAGTGATATAAAACAATCGCCAGTCTGTTGATTGATGTCCTGGGAGACTAGTGGACCCTGAAGAACAAGTTATTTTCGCTTTATTATTTTGTATGAATACTATTAAAAAAAACTATGAGGACATTGCAATCCTAGCATGTAATCTGCTGCTCAGTGGTTATTGTTGTTCACGTGAAAATCTCTGTCATAAGTTATGTATTTGTCGTCTGTTGTTATGATTATTATTTTTTTTATAGATACCAGAAAAAGTGTGAACCTAAGATAATATGCTGCATATAAAGCATTTGGGAAATCAGATATGGAGAAGCTAAATTGGGGGATTTAGGAAATTATCTATGCATTTATTAAATAGTCACAACAAAAAAATGCACTGATCTGTAACTTAAAATGTGATAGGGTTATATTACTGCGCAAACGTCTCCAGCCACCCTTCATTTCTCTATATTTTTCTGGGAAAATGGAAAATAAATAGAAATTTATTGAAACATGTGCAAACATACATGAATATATGAGGCAGAAACAGAGTTTGGACAATTCTAACAAGCTTGAAAGTGAATGTTTGGTATGACCACCTGTATTCTTCAGCCTTAGGCAGCTTTCTTGGCATTTCTTTAAGTAGTCTTCAGGAATAGTTCTCCAGACTTTCTGAAGGACATTCAAAGCTCTTCTTTGGATGTTGGCTGCCTTTTGTTCTGTTCTCTGTCAAGATGATCCCACACTGCTTCAATAATGTTGAGATCCAGGCTCTGGGGAGGCCAATCCATGACTGACAGTATTTGTGTGTTTTTCTATCCAGGTGTGCTTTTACTGCACTGACAGTGTGTTTGGGACCATTATCATGCTGAAAAACAAAGCCACTGCCAATCAGATGCTTTGCAGATGGCATTGCATAGTGGATCAAAATCTGAACACATTTTTCTGCATTCATAATTTTATCAATTTTAACAAGATCCCCAACACCACTGGCTGAAATGCAGCCCCAAAGCATGACAGAGCCTCCTGTGTTTTACAGATGGCTGCAGACACTCACTGTCATACCTCTCTCTTGATCTCCTCCTTACATATTGCCCAAAAGTTGACTAAAAATTTCAAATTTGGATTCATGACTCTATTTTCATTCCAGTTTTTGTGTAATTTGGCATACCTCAGTCTTTTCTCCCTGTTTCCTTTCCTTACGAATGGCTTCTTGACAGCCACCCTTCCAGATGAGGTTTCAGTGAACACTAGATGGATCAACTGAAGAGCCAGGTGCATCTTTCAGGTCTTTGCTGGATTTTTTTCCACAATTCCTCAAAATTTTTACGGACACACTGCACATCATGCCGAGATATGCTGAGTTTTTCAGCTAATAGCTCTTTGGGAATCACACTGATGATACAAAAGTACTTTTGTATGCCTGTCAAACTGTCTTATCTTTTGCATTTTTCATAGATTCAACTAAAGAAATGGGAACAAATGCTGAGTTTTGGCAACAGGCTGCTAGTAACAAAGTCCCTCAAGACACAATTTAAAATGAGTTCTTTGCTAAGTTGTTTGTTATGTGTAGACACCACACTGGTTCATCCGTTGATTTAGTTGCCTTTTTATGTTTGATCTGCTTCATAGGTCACTGTTAAGTGGCTTAACAAACAAAAAAAAAACCATTCCTCTGAAAATGGTCAGGTACAAGGACTGGACTGAAAATGAGTGAAAAACCAGCCAACGTTTGAAGAAAAACTGAAAGACCTTCAGAAAGCCTGGAGAACTACTGCTCAACCACTTAAAAAAGACTCAAGACTTTTGCACAGTACTGTCAGAATAGATACAGTACAGTAGACTTTATCTTTTTTTTGCAGTATTTTTTCATTCCTCTTTTCTGCATCCTTGCAGTTTGAATTTCAACAATTCCAAGGAGAATTTTAAACCTGCATTTCGTGTGCTCCACTGCATGAATGTGAAAAAGTTTCACCCTTCAATTGAATTGAATTCAATTTTATTGATATAGCACCACCAAATCACAACAACAGTCGCCTCAAGGTGCTTTATACTGTAAGGTAAAGACCCTACAATAATACAGAGAAAACCCCAACAATCAGACGACCCCCTATGAGCAAGAACTTGGTGACAGTGGGAAGGAAAAACTCCCTTTTAACAGGAAGAAACCTCCAGCAGAAACAGGCTCAGAGAGGGGCAGCCATCTGCCACGACTGGTTGGGGGTGAGGGGAGGGAGATGAGACAAAAGACACACTGTGAAAGAGAGCCAGAGATTAATAATAACTAATGATTAAATGCAGAGTGATGTATAAACACATAGAGAGTGAAAAGAGGTGAGTGAAGAAGAAACACTCAACACTCAACCCTTGCAGATAGAAACCAAGCATATTCTAAGAAAGAAACTGAACAAATTCAAAACCCTGTACACATGCTATACATTTCTAGAAATTTATTCACATTCAATCATGAACAGATTCTCAGCACCGTTGTTTCACTCTAGTCAGTATTGCCAGTAAAATAAATATCTTGTATCTACAGCTGGAAACATTTTTAACAGTCAAAATTATACTTCAAATTAAAATGCCTATAGCTTACCACATCATGCTGTTTCACACATTCTTGTCAACAGCATTACATAAATGTAAAGGACACTGTGCAGAATAAAAAAGCTTTCAGATAGTGTGACTCAGATAAAGCACTTTTTAAAGTATGTGATCTTTGGTGAGCTTCTATAGCGTCTGAGGCTTCACTTTCATTGCTTCATACTGAGTCCAGCTCCAATCCTGATCCTGGAGAGAGAAGCAGCATGTTCACTCAGTATTTTTGTGCCAGTCTCCAGTATTCAGCTGTTAATTGGTGCTGTTATATATAAAGCTTAGGAATCTGCTTATATACGAGCAAAACATGGACACACATCTGTACCATACCATTATACTGTGCTCCATCTCCTGAGTGGCGTCTTGCAGCAAAGAAGTTAACTGACTCAGATAACGCTGATTTTCATCCAGTAATTGATGAACTGTTTCACTGAAAGAGAAAACAGACTCTAAAGTGGCTCATGGGTCTTTTTATCCTACAAACTGAGACTTTAAAGACCAGAGAGTGACCTCTAGTGGCAGTTTTGTGCAAAACTCATCTTCTAAACTACAGATAAGGTCATAAAATTGCTAGATAAGCTAAAGACAGTGTGACATGTTAGTGTAGCTGTTTCCTTCAACAGTATTTTTCAGATATTGAACAGATCTTACCTGTCAGTGGAAGGCTGTATAAGTGACGGAGATGGAGAATTGCTCTGGGCCTGAAGATACAACCACACCCTGTATTAGCTACAGTCTCATTTGACTATATTTAAACCTTTATGTTCCTAAAACATTGCTGATCGCTAAGAAAATTTTCTGTTATGCCAATTATTAAATGCTTACACAGGCAATCTTGAGGAGGTACCAGAACTCCTTCTGTCTCTTCATTTGCATCTGCATCACTGCTGCTTCTGCAGTTGTTATGTTTTTTAACGCCTTCTCCAGTTTAGGGAACAAATCCACGATGCGTTGCTTACACACTAGAATTGTGCTACAGAGACAGAGAAAGATGGCTCACAGGGAAATGTAAAATTATACTTCAGGTGTACTGCACTTGACATGTTTGTGTGTGTCTGATAAAATTAAAGTTACCTCAGGTGAGTGTACAAGTCTTTCAGCACTCTGTCCTGGTTCTGAACTGTCTGGAGTATGGTCTTCACCATGTCTGAGCTGTCACTGTAGCCATGTGGAGGGTCAGGACCTGCAGAAAACATACTTACACATTCATCTATGTAAAATATTCTGATACACTACACATCTACCATGCATCCTTTTTTTTTATTAATAAAATGTGAAAAATTTGGAAGAATTGAAAAAACTTTTGGGACCAAGTGACACATTTGATCAGCGAGACCTTTTGCACATCTTCTAACTTGCGTATTAGAAGCATTGTCAGATTCAGCAGCATTTGTCATTGGCAAAAAGCGTGAGCCTATTTCTGCTATTTTATTTTTGTAATGGCTTGTACTTACTTTTGCATTTAGCCTTAAGTTGCTTGTAGAGTTCAATAGCCTTTTCCTCACTAAACAAGAAGACAGAATTAACATGAATGCAGTGGTTATTTTTAAAGGATATGCTGACATCTCTCTCAAAATAATCATGTACATTAAAATCCCACTCAAAAAATACTCTGATGCTTATGTGAAGCTAATAAACAAACATATCCAGTGGACGTTTAACACCATGCTACCTTTTTATGTTTTCCCATGGATTTTTTTAAAGGGTAGTATAAGCAATACAGTAAATACACAGTACATATGCTCACCTACAAATGTTTTATGCCCCTTTAAAAATGTAATCCAGTCCTCGAGGAGACCACTATAGTGTAAAGCAGGATCACAAAAATACTCACAGCTGTTCCATCACATCCCCCTGTCTCCTGGCAAAAGGACTCCTCTGCAACTCCACAATCTCTGAATGTAGAGCCACTATCTCTTCATCCAGATACCCCACATCTGCAACCTGCAGCAGAAAAAAATTGTCTTAGCTCTCGTTAAATATACTAGACAAAAGTTTGTATAAAATTACAGAATTTATAACTGGCCCACCTTTGTAAATTCATCAGCCTTTTCTTCATTTTCATACCATGTCTTCAGCATTTTTTCTGAAGCTTCGGAGAAGCACACAACAACAAGAGATAGTCCAGTTAAGGCTTCAGTAATGACTTAACACTATGTCATGTATTACAACAGGACAGTAACATCCACTCACAGACGCCAGTCTTCCTCTGCTTGGTATATTGCTCAAGATCATGCTGGATGCTCGTCTTAAAGAAAGACAGCTTGGCTCGGAGCTGCTGTGACTGGGAGAACAGCATGTTCTTGTAGCGTGTTAAGTTGGTGTTGTAGCGTAGCAGACTCAGCCTACGTAGACACATACATGTTAAAAATATTTCAGTGTGTGAATGCACATCACTCAAAAAAAATTAAGGGAGCACTCGATCATCACAGTATAACACAAAGTCAGGTAAACTTCAGGAATCAATCTCTCCAGTTAGGAAACATAAAGCACTGCAAATCCATTTCACCTGCTTTGGTGTAAATTAAAGTGGCACTCTGTTCCCTTCAGGTGTGAGCAGGTTCACACTGAGCACATGTGGCAAATATGAAAGAGTGTGGAGATGCCATGGCAATCACTGTGCTGCCTCCAACTTCATCTGTGAAAAGAACAGGGCACCAGTGGTGGACCTGCCGGTGCCTGTGTTTTCTGGGGAAGGTCAGTCAAGCTGTACGGTGCTACACTGTAAGAACAGGTCCCACTAAAGGATTTCAATTCAATTCAATTCAATTTTATTTATATAGCGCCAAATCACAACAAAAGTCGCCTCAAGGCGCTTTATATCGTAAGGTAAAAACCCTACAATAATACAGAGAAAAACCCCAACAATCAAACGACCCCCTATGAGCAAGCACTTGGCAACAGTGGGAAGGAAAAACTCCCTTTTAACAGGAAGAAACCTCCAGCGGAACCAGGCTCAGGGAGGGGCAGCCATCCGCCGCGACCGGTTGGGGGTGAGGGGAGAAAGACATGCTGTGGAAGAGAACCAGAGATTAATAATAGCTCATTAAATGCAGAGAGGTGTAAAAACACAAGGTGAGTGAACAGAGGTGAGAGAAAGAGAAACGCTCAGTGTATCATGGGAAACCCCCAGCAGCTGTCAGGCCCTCATGTGACCCTCATGGAGTCTGTTTCTAACAGTTTGTTCAGATACATGAAAACGACTAGCCAGCTGGAGGTCATTTTGGAGCACTCTTGCAGTGCTCCTCCTGTTCCTCCACACAAAGGAGCAGATACGGTCCTGCTGCTATGCTAAGTTAATGCCCTTCTATGGCCCTGTCCAGCTCACCTCATTTAACAGCCTGTTTCTAGTATCTCCTCCACACTCCTGAGACTTTGCTAGGATTCACAGCAAACCTTCTTGTGTATGGATATGCCATCCTGGAGGAGCTGGAGGACCCGTGTAACCTCAGTGGACTGCAGGTATTGTCTGATGCCGACATCAATGACAAGTAAACTTCCAAAAAAGCAAAACTATAGAAAAATCTGTCAGGAGGGATAAGGAGAGAGCAACGGTCACTTTTTGGGGTTGTCTTGTTGTTGCCTCTTAAGTGCACCTGTTGTCACTTTCATTTGCACCAAAGCAGGTGAATGGATTCACAGTACTTTGTGCTTCCCAACTGGACAGACTGATATAACTCACTTTGTGTTTTACTTTTATTGAGTGTTCCCTTAACTTTTTGAAGTAGTGTATTTGTTTATATGTGGGAGTTTTATGCACTCACATAGCAGCCCTCTGCCCCTGGTACAGGCGAATGTAGTCCTCTTTCAGTCCACAGATGTAGCTGACCGCTTCGCCCCACACCTTTCTAAGAGCAGACAGTGGCAGCTGTGTCTTAGTCTCCCTCACTGAGACCACAGAGAGCACACAAAAGATACGTTAATGCCTCTCTGAAAACCATTCACAAAGACCTTCTATAATAATGGCTGTGCCAGACCAAAATCGCACTATAATTTAGGAAGGCACCATAAATCTTGCACACTGCCACCTAGTTTTGTTTACTTCATGTAATTAACTTTTATGTAACAATAGCTTCATCAGTTAAGAACCTCATAAAGATATACTGGTTTAACTGGATGTGAATGCTGAAGTCACTCAGTGTTCAGACAGCTGAGGGATATTCAAGGATCTGAGCCTTTTAATTTAAAAAATAAACCTTAATCGAGATAAATTATTTACTATTCACAATTGCATTTGCCACTAACTTCCAAGGCCAAAGGAAACACTTCAGAGTTCTGACGATTAATGTTTACGACATCATTTTAGAGCTCAGTACACAGTTATATAGCTCACCTATAAAGTTGACACTGTCTGGCAGAGGTCTGGCAGTCAGTGGTCCAGAGTACTTGGTTAGGCTCTTATCAAACAGGTAGACGATAAAGGTGTCCCAGCCACGCTGAAAGCAGAGAATGAATATTGCTCTGGATATAATCATGTGTTTTAGTGACGCTTAGCTGGTAATCACTGGTAACAACAAGCACTATCCTGTACACTAGATTATTCAGCACAATTAACAGCAGATGTGTTAGAGAGACTGGAAGCAAGCCATTCCCATTCATTCAGTGTAGTCTGCAAAAGACTGACGAAAGTTACATTCACCGCATTGTTGAAATATGACAGCAAATATTACCAGAAAGAACAGTGCAATGTCACTCAGGAAAAACCCCAATATTTCAAATCAACCAAAATGTTTAAGATGAAAAAAAGTAGGTCAGAGGTCTGCACCTGTTTCACATTAGATGTTTGTTTTTGTGTGTTACATACCAGTCCATCTGGCAGACAGTGTGCGAGCGGTCTTCGAGGGTCAAGGGAGATTCCCGTCTCCAACAGCAGCTCCTGACTCAGCGGGGGGATGTGACTCTGAGTCTGCATCTGCAGACTAAGCTGCAGGGAGTGTAAACTATCCTCAGCACCCAAAACCACTGAGTGCAGCTGGGCCGAGGTCATATCCAACACATGAATGATCTGAACAAATAAATATGCCGCATCACAGGTTTGTTTGCCTTACTTCCCTCTAGTCCAGTGACATGTATAAAACCATGAAAGCATTCCATAAAATCTTGTTTAAGTGAGTCTACATACTAGGGAGGTTCAAATTATTAACCTTCATGTTGAGAATATTCTGCAGAGACGTGTAGCAGTACGGCTTGTTTGTGTCAGGATCCAAGCCTCCACCGCGCATCACAGGGTCCCACAATAACAACATTTGGAGAAGAGACTCGACTGGCTCCAGCAGCGGCCTGGGTACACACACACAGAGGTTAGACGCTAACCTTTGTGAAAGATGCTTGACTAGTGAGTACAAAAAGTGTCTCTTTATATATACCTGCTGAGATTGTTGGGATATGGAAGATGTGTGGAGAATCTGACTTCTCCATTCATGTCCTCTACTGCCATGATGTCTTTGGGACCTTTGTTCTTGACTTTGCTTGTCCTATAAAAGCAGGAAAACACATTAAAAAAAGCCCATGTTCACTCTTTTTACATTCCCTCCACCTTTACTAACAGGTCTTCACATTATACATGTACTGTATGTTTATGAAGAGCATAAATGACAGTTAAAAAACAAGTGAATGCAAAAATCCAGATACAGAGGCTAACTTTGTGTTATAAAGCCCCATTAGAAACACAATAAATGCAGCTAATTCCTCGAACAATGATATGAATCATATGCTCTGGCCATTTCAACCTAATTTCAAGGGAAATTTTAGTGAGTCATGGTAGACAACACTGTCCACCACCATCATCAAAACACCAAATGAGTGAATATCTTTTGGATGAATGGTGCACCACTCCTCCAGTAGAGTCATGGAGACTTGTATAAACAATGTACATTTAAGCTGCTATGTCAGCAAGTGGTGGCGCAACACCTTGTGCCACCACTTCATGTGTGGCTTCATGTGCTTCATGTGTATTTATGTGGTACACATCAGGAGTGAAAATTAAAGTTGACAAAATCAGAAAGTTTACAAGTGATATTTCAATTTCCAGCACCATATTTTTATTCTTAAGACTCTACTGCAGTAGTTTTGCATGATTCACAAGTTAAAATATTCCTTATACACTATATGGACAAAAAGTATTGGGTCACACCTTGGGTCAGCACAGCACAGTGGCAGACCACGTAAAGTTGCAGAACGGGGTCATTGAGTGCTGAGACACATAATGCGTAAAAGTCACCATCACTCTGCTGACTCAGTAACTGCAGAGTTCCAAATCTCCTGTGCATTAACATCAGCACAAAAACAGTGTGCTTCTTGGCATGGGTTTCCATGGCTGAGCAGCTCAGACTGCAGGTTTAATGTGTAGGTGGACCAGTACTTTTCTCCATATAGTGTATAATGCTGTGAAAAAGTATTTGCCCTGATTTCTTAGTTTTTTGCATATTTGTCACACTTGCATGTTGTGGGACAAAGACAACCCAAATAAATATAAAAATGCAGTTTTTTAAGTGATGATTTCATTTATTAAGGGAAAAAAGTTATCCAAACCTACCTGGCCCTGCGTGAAAAAGTAATTGCCCCCTAAACCTAATTGTGCCACCCTTGGCAGCAAGAACTGCAATCAAGCATTTGTGATAAGAGTTTTTAAGATAAGAGTCTTTATCTTATCCTGTTGCCTAACCCAAGTGTGCTTGAGCTTCAGGGCACAAACTGATTAGGTTTAGGGGGCAATTACTTTTTCACACAGGACCAGGTAGGTTTGGATAGCTTTCTTCCCTTAATAAATGAAATCATCCTTTAAAAGCTGCATTTTGTATTTACTCGGGTTATCTTTGTCAAATATTAAAATTTGTTTGATGATGTGAAACGTGTAAGTGTGACAAATATGCAAAAAAGTAAGAAAAAAAAGAAAAAGCAAATCAAGAAAGGAGCAAATGCTTTTTCACACCACTTTATGTCTTATACTGGGCCTTTGCTGGTGCAGCCCTTCAGTTCATTCACTGCCCAAAACAAACTATTTTAGCTCCTTTCCCTTTAAGCCAGTTTTCATCTGAATGCCTGCCCCTTGCAAACAGAAGATTTGAACAGTAGGTGGGTGGGAATTCAGTGCTCATTCAGAGATGTGTGTGCCCAAGATGACGATATTATGGATATCCCCTCTTTTTTACAACACACAGTGGCAAGAGTAGGAAATAAATGTTTGAAGCCTGAGGTTTTGGCTCACAGGGATTACTTATACATCAACTGGTCTCTTTATTTAAAACTTTGGCCATGTTCACTATGAAAATCCACCATTGTAACAGTATATATTTATATTAATGACAAAAATAAGGAGAAGAATAAGAGACTTTCACATTAAACTTTTATGTGAAGAGGCTTTAGCAGACTAATTTGGAAAGTTCTTGAGTATTCAGATGAGAGATGCATTGCTGCTATGTTGACTCACCATTGTACAGGTTGCATGTGGTGTAGAAAGGGGCGAAAGCCACAAGTGCATTCAAAGATCACTGTTCCAAAGCTCCAGTAGTCCACCGTTACAGTGTAAGGTTTACTCTCAAACAGCTCTGGGGCCTGGCACACATACAGACAGGTTTATTATAGCAGGACCTGATACATTGACTGCAAAGGAATGCATCTCTGATGCAACACTTACCAGATACTGGAGAGTTCCAACAAAGGATGTACAGAGACTGCCCTGGTCTAAGTCTTTTGCATAACCCAGATCTATAATTTTATGCACATGCTGGAGGAAACATATTTTCATAATGAAAACAAGGCACAGAAAGCCACATCATACGTATTAAAAACTTGTGTATGCATTTACAAAGGAAAGCTAGTTTACCTTCCCATCAAGCTCTTGCAGAACTATGTTCTCTGGCTTTAGGTCTCTGTGAATGATCTTATTTTCATGGAGATATTGAATACCAGAACCTGTATTTGTAAAAAA
>VUQS01007982.1:5888-16992 GCA_015108495.1 Heterochromis multidens
AAGTTGGGTTTTTTTTGTGTGTGTGTTTTTTTGTTTTTTTGTTTTTTTTTTTTTATTGGTGGGGGGGGGGGGGGGGGGGGGGGGGGGGGGGGGGGGGGGGGGGTTAGCCTGTGGGGAATTATGGGAAAATTTTGCCTCCTTCTTGAGAAGCCATGTGCTGCTGCCACAGACAGGAGGCAGTGGGTTAGTAAAGACTGGGTCTGAGATGGGTATATGGCAGGAGGCAGAAAGAGACAGCGACCGTCGAGTGGTTTTTGCAGAAGAAGATGAGTGCTGCCAGCTCCAGCTATATATTTCTGCTCTCCATTTCACTCTGTCTCTCTCGTTCTCTCTCTCTCCCCAGCTGATAGAGAGACAGAACTCTCCACATAGCTCAGCTTGGCTGACAACAACATGTGTTGTCTGGAGGGGGAGAGAACTCAGCACCATAAATCTAACCACCTTGTTAACTGGCCATTAAAATCTCAACTATTCAATTTACAAGGACGAGAGCTGTGTGTATATGTGTGCCTTAGCAAGTATCAAAGTACAATTTTAGACTAAATACTAGCTCTAAAAGAGTCATTACAGGTTTTTTACTACATGCTAGCTGAACTACTCCTGCCGTGCCCACACACACACACACACACACACACACACACACACACACACGAACAGTCCCCACCCCGCTTTCTACTGGAAAGACTAAAAATAGAACCACAACTATAGCTCTCAGTTTCTTGTGAGTGTCAAAAAAACTGTATGGGAAAGTCCAGGAATGCATTAGAATAAATAATATTTATTTTAATAATGCTGCACTTATTTGCTAAGTGCCTTAAATGCAACACTTTTTTTAAGGTTTCTTTACGTTGTTTCGGACAAGTAATCTTCTCTATGTGAACATGATGGTTTTCATTTGAGTTTTCAGTCTAACAAACAGTGACTATACAAGGGTGCTCACTGTAGATCCTGTCATACCATACAGCTGCCAATGTGTCTCTGCACCAGTGCCACAAGACAAGCTCCCTGATATGCATTGTCTGCAGCAACAAGGGGTGGGGACTGACTGTACACCTGACCTCTCCCTACAATACACCTCACTTCCCTGGGGCCACGAAATACTGTGTAAGTCACTATTTGATGGTTCATGTCCAAATTGTAAACATTTTGAAAATGACTCTATAGCTCTAAAATAAAAGATAAATGTTTAATTAGATTTAATATAAGATCTAATATAAGTTAAAGCCAGATTTCAGATGGTAAATGGTTTAAAATTTGTGTTGCGTATTTCCTGTATGTTCACGTAAAGTTGGCTTGGCAAAGACTAAATTAGTGAGTTTAGTAAGTTTGAAAAATCTGTAGAAAATTTACATTTATAATAGACTGCTATTGTTTCCAGCACTTTTAAACTGCAGATATGCCTTTTATCAAGTTATTTGGCAACATGAAAGGTTTGGGTCCATCTCTGATACTTGATACTGCTGCCTTTTTTTTTTAAATTAAATTACCTGCTCTTTCAAGGTAGCACTGAAAGGTCTCGTCCTAATCAGATTTAGTGGAGCTCTGTATGAAGGCAGTGAAAACAGGGTGGAGGTGGAACACTACCCAACATTGGCTGTTCCCCTTTGTGACTGCGGAGCACAGGACAAACCACTGGACGGTCCCTGTGTGTCTTGTTTTGCCTCTCATGCTATCTCATGCTATCCTGTTGCAGCACTAGTGTCCCTATGTGTAAGTCTGTTAGTGAGTCGTGATTCGTTCTATGTGGTCTTCACTATTTTGTACGTTGTCATTTTGTTCCAAACCTGCTACAGGTGAGTGAGCTTGGGTGCTTCCTGGATTCTGCCCTGAGTCGAGGTGTGGT
Source organism: Heterochromis multidens (assembly GCA_015108495.1). Taxonomy (NCBI): domain Eukaryota; kingdom Metazoa; phylum Chordata; class Actinopteri; order Cichliformes; family Cichlidae; genus Heterochromis; species Heterochromis multidens. The sequence goes on from VUQS01007982.1 coordinate 7,732, forward strand.
GCGCCGACAGTTCAGTGTATGTCGGGTGTGTAGGTGGGTCACAGGGACCCGGGGGGCCCCCTCCACCCACGTGGTGCTGGTTGGCGGCCGACATGGGCCCTGCGCCATTGTAGTCCATGGTTTGGTGGTGGGGTGGTGTGGGGCCGAGGTGGTTAAGCCCATACATGGAGGGCCCTGAGCCAGGCATGGGTTCCACATAGTTGGCACCCCCCACATAGACTGGACTGGCCTGTATGTTGGTGGGTGTCCCATAGCCAGCACTATTGGCCTGCACCAAGCTGTGATGGGGATGGGGATCACCATAGTCTTGGTCTGGGGTGCCATACTTCTGCTGGGGGGGGCAGCCTTTCATGGGGACATTCGAATAGGCAGTGGACATGGAGTAAGACACTCCCTGGTGGGGCTTGCCAAAGGATGGCGGAGATGGGGCGTCATAGCCTGTGCTGCCTCCTCCCCCTCCCCCTCCCATTGGGTGCATTGAATTGAGAAAGCTGGCAGAAGACTGCAAGGGCAGAGGAGGAGAGCCTGTTGGTGAGGGCCCCCCAGAGCTGGAGCTCAGGCCCTTGTTCTTCTGGTCCTTCTTGTACTTCATGCGTCGGTTCTGGAACCAGATCTTGATCTGGCGTTCTGACAGGTTGAGCAGGTTGGCCATTTCCACACGTCGTGGCCGGCACAGGTACCGGTTGAAGTGGAACTCCTTTTCAAGCTCAACGAGCTGGGCACTGGTATACGCTGTTCGAGCCCTCTTAGATGATGCCGACGACCCACAAGTAGGACTCTTCTCCCCACTGCTACCGCTCTCAGCTCCTCCTGATGCTGACAAGAGAAGAGAAAGTGAAAGTGAGAAAACATGAGGGCACAGCCACCCCCAGAAAATTAACAGGGTGACAGTGGAAGAAATGTACAGAAAAGGAGGAAAACCAAAGATATTAAAAAAAGGTTGATATCGTAAGAAAAAAGTAAAAGCTGATCCAATGAAAATGGAGAGATCAGGACAGGTAGAGAGAATATAACACAATCAGGCTGCATGCTGAAGGAAATTAAAAGCATTCAGGTTCTTAATAAAGCAGAGGGGGGTCTAGTAGGCCGACTGAATCCCTTGATATTAGTTGTCAACACTTCATAACAATGGCAGTTATTAAGCTGTGGAGGCCCCAGTGCTGGCCGAGAGAAGCTAAATTGCATCTTGGCTGGAAAGACAAACCCCCCACAGCAACACCAGCTGCAGCACAAGGACTTGTGAGCAGGAACTGAGGTTGACCTGCACTCACTTCGATTTGCTTGCCAAGAAAAGTCAAACTTCTCATCTCATTTATGTCATTATAACACTGAATTCTAATAGAACTGGAAAGCTGTTTAGAGACACAGGATGGAACACATTTGATCAAGATGATGTTGGGCATTGAAAGAAGCTACCTTTCCACTTTGATATATCTTATCTGGATTTCACTGTTCATTGGTGAATCTCATGACTGTTGGGCTTTGGTCATCTACTACCTAATGGCCTGTTCTTAGTCATGAGTGAAGGCAGTCTTAAGGCTATGGAGCCTGCCAAACCTAAAATACATTTGCTGTTACAGCTTTTTTTAATCTTGAAGTTATTAATGCTACATGATAGCTTTAACAGAAAAAAAAGGCTCAAAGCCCCTTCCACAGAGGTACTTTACTATCAAAAGAGAAATTTACAAAATTCCAAAATAAGTTTCATAAATTCCAATATGGTTAACCTGAGATTATGTGAACTTGTGTTTTATCTGTGTTGTTCCTGCTATTTGGTTCAATGTGTATCAACACTGTATGCAAACAAATGAAAGCTCTTAGCTAAATTTCTTAAAGGAAGTCACATTCAGTTGCCAGTTTATTCAGACCACCTGCTTTAATCTCTGTCAGTCTAATATGACAAAACTGCAATTAATCTATTTATCTGGATTGGTAATAATTTTACTGTTTACTTTCATTTTTCTTTCCCAAATTAAACAAATTTGGGTGCTTTTTTTAAATCCCAGTAATTACATCTGGGGATCCAGTGTTATGGCAGAGCTATAAAAGCCTTAGAGCTATAAAAACAAAGTATTAGAAAATTAAGTTATTTTATTTTTATGGCCTGTGAGTGTAAATCCAACTCAGAAGGTTCCATATGGCAAAGAAACCCCTGTACTTTTGCAACTGCAGTACTTAGCAGCTAAATTAAAACAGTAATATGGGATAATCTGATAGCTCTGAGCTGGTATGTTTTTCTATCTTGAGTTTTAGACTGTGTTATACAGTTGCTCTGAACAACAGCAGCCACTGATATAAATATGTTTGTACGTGTATGCTTATAGTGCATTTGCATTAATAATAGCCGATGCAGTACAGTTTAGAGAAAACTATGATCCTGTTACTCAGTATGTTTTCGTTATGTTATTTGTATAGACAGAGATGGAAAGATGAGAGCAGTAACTTCTGTGGAGCAGTGACTGTCTCTAAATGATTGTTTCAAATTCTCATTGATAAACAGTCTAATCTCCTTTCAACTCTTTGTCCGGTCAGCTGAAAGGTTTTTGAATATGAATATCACACTCATATTCATTTTTTCTCAATGATAACCACCAAATGAAATAACATATCTGTCTGCCTCAATGACTGTGTTCTTTGCCCGTTATCAGACATGTTGATGATATTCAAATTTATCATCCAGTTGCTAATATCTTCCATTTCAAATGTCTGTTCATCATTCTCTCACTCTCTCCCTGAAAATCTATTCATCTGTTATCATACATGACATTTAAATTCTTCCTGTTAATATCTTTCTACTTACAGTGGCTTTCCAAAGAGCAGCAAAAATGAGGAGAAGGGAGAAAGGCGAGCAATCCGAAAGCAAATCATTTTCAGAGTGGTGAAAGGACAAGGAAGTGCAGGATAGGGAGGAGGAGGTAAAAGAATGAAGGGAGGTATAAGCTATTGGCTGCAGGTTTGTGGCAGCTGGTTGGTACACTATATTTGTACTTTAGTGAAGTCCTAGCTGTTTAGTCACGTTTGATAAGAAAGTCATCTCAAGATAGTCTGCCATGAAAGTTTATGTAACTAGCTCAATTATTATTATTTTCCTAAGATTTAACATTAATTCCTGATAACACCAGTAATTGGTCATCTTTGAACCTGTGCTGAACTGATCCTGTGATTTTCTGGTTCCATCAAATATAAATAAATATACCTATTTCTTCCTGCACACATTGTTTTCTTGGTTTCAGGTGATACGTGATTACAATTTGTTGTTATGCTTGTCATTTTATCTCAGAGTATCCATCCACTCTGTGCAGCATCTCCACGTGCAGTATAACAAGCAGTTCAGTATCTTTAGTAACCTACACTCGCTAAAACGTCTCTGTACATCATGGTAGTACACAGTCTGGTAGCAGTTTGTGAAATAGTCAAAACATTTAATCTATTTATTGGAAACGACTTCATTTGTATTTGTATACATCTTGGTTAGAGTTAGGCAATAAAAATACTCTGTTAGTTCTAAAAAAAACAAAACAAAAAGGGATGAAATACAGTGGTTGCCACTTTTTCTTTTTCTTGGTTGCCAAGGTGATGCATTCCCTCTGAAGAGCCTCAAAAACACATGTACTGCATGGATGAAATATACTTGATATGATTACATATAGTTTAAAAGTCATGTTAACTATAAAATGTATTTTTACAATTTATGTCCATGTACCTGAACAAATTGATTGCTTTTTCATGACTGTTTCACATTTTGCCATGAGAGCGGACTAGATAGTATCAAACCTAGCCACTTCACCCATGACATGGCTCCAGAAAATCACTGCAAATCCCTACCAACTGTTGTGTTGTTCACCAAGAAGTAGTTCCGGGATATGACTCTAAAACTGCACAATGTTGTTTTTACACTTATAATTTTGCACTTTTTAAACAAAATACAATTAATTTGTATCCTGACCTTTAAATGTAGAGTTGGGTGTATTTCTTTTCTATTCAAACAGAACCAGGCCAGCTGTTTCCTTCTGCGTCCAGTGTTCATGCTAATCTAAGGGCTAAGTCACTGGTGTTGACCCTAACATCCACACATTTCATTTTTACACATCACAGAGCATGAATTTTCCTCTGCTAATAGAAGTATGTAGATTTTCCTCCCTTTTTACATATTTTACTGAACACTCCTCTTGGTTTTTGATATTGCCAGACAGTTTTACATTACACCTTTAGCCTCTTTTACTAATGGCAATAAACCAAAGCTAGGGGTTTTAAAGTGATCCTGGTGGTGCGCTTTGATCATTGAAAAGACTCAAATCAAGTGTCATGGCAGAGATCATTTTCCATTTAGTTAAATACTATTACAACTTTATGACAATGTGCTGTCTCAGAGACATGTATAAAATTACTTTAGTAAACTCAGCTTACCAGCTACATTATTGACTAACCAAATTAACTGGGACCACAGCAAACTGACTCACCAGATACAGAGGGAGAATAGACAGGCTGGCTAGTAGCCCAGTGTCATGTCCCTGCCTCAGCTAGTGCCTGTGGGAACCTGGTTTGCCATAAGAGCCTAAGAAACCTTATAAATCCTCTTGGGACCTGATGCTGGAAAGAGGATGTTGATAAGAGAGGTGAGGAAAGAGGGATGTGGGATAATAGGAACAAAGATGCTAATGAGGAAGGAAAATGAAGGAGGAAAGAAAGGACAGGGGGAGCCAGGGAAAGCAATAATGAGAGATACAAAGAGGGAGACTGTGTTGTTGTTGTGGTGCTCTGTGGGGGAATTCAAAGCAAAGACAGAAAGACTGACAGAGACAGGTGTAATAGAACACACCATTGCCAGAATTGTTGCTGGGTGAACAGTTTTTCTGCTTGGTCGTCTGACGACACTCTTTCATCCAGGGAAAGATCTGCTTGGCCAGGGCTGGGTTGGGTGGCAGTGATGAGGAGGAAGACGATGTGGAAGATGACGTAGAGGAGGAAGAAGTAGATGACTTATTGGTGCCTGATTTAGAGAGTGAGGAGGCCCCAGCACTGCCACCCGGCTGCTGAGCCCCAGTATTACCGTTGCTGGGGTTGGGGGGCAGTGGAGGGGACACCTGGGAGCCAGGGTGGTGCTCAGGTGGCAGGCTGGGCCGCATGCAGCTGCCATTCAGCTCCTTGGACTTGGCTAGCTGCTGCTGCTGGTGGCCGCCATTACTGCCCAGTGACTGTAAAGAGCAGGCAGAGCGCTGGTATGAATCCACATCCAGATGGGTAGCTGACTGGAAGGCCGGCTGGTGGTGGGACACTGGGACCGGGGCATCATAGCCCCCAAAGCCGTTGGCGGCTGTTCCTGCTGCCACTGCCGCCCCCTGCACTGGGTAGGATGAGTAGCCACCAAAAAGTGTTGAGGAGTTGTCGTAGTATGTTGTTTTCTGCATTTCTGTGAGAAGTGGCGGCGTCTTCTTGTGCTCCGGTCCTTATTGAGAGCCACTGCCGGAAGACCATTTGGTACCGGGGGTCACGTGACGGTGTCTCTCCAACGGTCCCCTGCAACCTGACCTAAAAGGTTAGGGAGAGACAGAAAAAAATAAATGAGAAAGATAAATCCATCTTCCTTGAATGAAAGGCGCCATGACGTGAATAGAAACCACTGCTTTTCTTTCCACAGCCCCCCTCCCCCTCCCTTCTGAGCCCAGTGCACAGCCTGCAGATGCTCTTCTGAGCCCAGTGCACAGCCTCTCTTGTGCCCATGCACACACACACACACACACACACAAACTGTCAATTATTTAATGTTACATTTTCAGTTTAAATAGTAATGAGCTGTAGTTCTTATTATGGTTATAGTTTATTATTATCAATTTGCAACTGTCTGTAGTTGTGGATTATTAGTTATTATTTTATGATTTTAACTAATTATTTTAACTAATTATTTTCAGTTTTTAATAGGATGATAACACACTTTTACTTTATTATCATAATATTTAAACATTATTATATGTTGAATTTTTCTTCTTCCATACATTGATGACATATTTATTATTTTTGATGTTTTCCTAATAAAGCATTACCTCAACATGTGTGCTGTTATTCAGGCTGAACGTGACATTTTTTGTGTAATGGCGGCAGTGGACACGGCCCATATCTATTTTCCTTTGTGACTGATGTAGGTAGTCTATTTCTGTCAACCTCTACTTTCCGCGTGTGATTTACTGTGTTCTGTCTGCTGTTACCTCACTCGTCTTCACTCACAGGAATCCAAGCGGAAAGGATCCTTGCTGCTGTAGCGTATTTTTGTTTAGCCATAGGGTTTTTTTTTTGGTCCAGGAAATTTGTGGAAGTTATGTATTAAATTGCACAGTAATAAAATGAATACATATTTTTTTTTAATAGTCTAGACGGAGCCACAAAGAAGAAACAAAACAAAACAAAAAGAAACAGAACAAAACAAAAAACAAAAAAACAAAAAACAGCGTAGGGTTCTAGTGGTAAGTCTGTAAAACTGGGGTGGAGAAATGTAGGGTAGAACTCAAACCTCCATGTAGAAGTTGTCCCTTTGTTAGTTTTATGTATTTACTTTGTTTGTATTTATTTATTTATTTAATACTGTGGGCCAAACAGTAAATGAAAACATATTATAAATTGTAACAATATATTACTATATTGTTTATTATACAAAAGAGACATGAAAGAAAGAAAGAACGCTCCCGGGAGAAGCTTTGCGAGTCAGTAATCCATTAGGGTTGAGCGGTCAGAATGCTCTATCACGGCCCCTTTAGGGAAAAAGAGAGGAAGAAAAAAAAACCCAAAACAGCAGGGTTAGCCTCCACAGACTGTATCTTGCGCTCACCGCTGGCGTGGGCCTGTGGCCGCAAAAGGCCGTCTTGACAGACGCGAGAGAACACCTGGCATTCATTTCTTCTGTGGAGATAAACTGTCATTACACATAAACTGAACAGTGCTAGCACTAGCTACGTCTACAACTAGGCCTACTGGGGCTTTCTAAGTTAACGTTAAACCGGCTCAATATTGCAACAACGGCTCACTCAGATATTATGCAGCCATCACTTTTTGTTTTGTCGTGTTATAATGTCGAAGCTGCATTTGGTACTCTTATCGTGGACCTCGTTTAGGAGAAATGTAGAAAAAACAAAACAAAACAAAAACAAAACGAAAAGATTTCGCTGCGTGTGCGAAGGTGAGGCGACACATTAGACTAGCAGCTACCAGGCCCAAGCTTCATGAAAGCTGCACCGAAAATAAACTGAAAGGATTGTTTGTATCGAAGGCTACTTCATGTATAGCCTACCATTCGGTTCTGTACAGGGCATATATAAAGCACAGGCCTGAATGATGTATCTCCAACAGAAATAGAAGGCACTAGGTAGAAAGGAATAAATTAGAGACGGTAACGCGATCAACGTGATGATAACAGCAAAAAACATCAAATGTGTAGTTTTTTGTTTTTTTGTATCTGTCTCTTCTACCAGTAAAACAAATAAATTCCACTTCACTTAATAACTTTATAGATAGGTAAAATTATACTAAAATAATAAAATAATATCATCCACTTTTTAAGATTTTTAAAATGTGTCCCCCATTATTGTTTTGTTTTTTTTTCTTCCTGAAAATCAAATAGTCCAGCCTTTCTCCGGCTCTCAGCACGTCACACATGTCAGCCATTTATCTTTCTAGTAGACAACCTGGAATCCTAATTATTTACTCTGAGGAATAGTCCCAACGAAAGAGAGGGAGAGAGGGAGAGGGAGGCCGTGGCAGTGAGTGTAGGAGGAATATGTTATTAAATCATATCGCTGTTTCGCCATTAAACGGGACACGTAATGTCTCTGCCCCTGGCTTGTAGTGCTACAGCTTAATACAATCACCAACTTTGCTAGACGCCTGCCTGAATAATCCACTTACACTGACAGAGAAACAGCCACCCAAACAAAAACAACAGAGAGAGGGAGATAGAGAGGGGGGAGAGGGAAGACAAGTATTGTGGGGTGGTGGTGGTGGTGGGGAGGGGGCGGGTCGGCCTTGGTGTCCAGTGTCTGTGTTTTATCCTGGGATATAAAATTACAAATGGCGTCTGCCATGAAGAGCTATGTAGACAGGGAGACAGAGAGAATGCATTAACTTGGACAATCCACGTATTCTTTATCCCATTAACAGACAGAGAGAGAGAGAGCGGCCAATTATATGGAGCCGAGACGAGAAACAATAAAGGATTGGCCCTATCTGAGCTATTGTTGCTATGTCCACGGTCTCAGTTTAGACTGAAATCGTGTGTGAAAATGTGTGATTCAAATTACACGATCTACATATTTTAGGAAGAATGAAAATACGTGTCATATACGCACAGGATAATAAAACAGGAGACTGTGTGGAGGCAAGAAATAGAACGAGGAAAGTGCATCATCCGTGACAGAAAAACAGCCGGCCATCGCTCCTAAATATAATTTAAGTGAGGAAGAGGCGTGGAAAGAGTAGGGGAAGAGATGAGGACGAAAAAAGCAGAACAGAAAAGGACAGAGATGGACGGTCGAAAGAAGAAGGGGGGCTGCTTGTGGCGGGTAGCTACGGCAGTTTAAAGCATTGTGAACTCTTCTTGAACCGGGATTGAAGTCATACAGGCCATAAATCACTGAGCCAGCCACTCCGCGTCCACAAACTGCACAGCGAGCAAACACACTATGTATTTCTGGATTGTTGTTTGAGCTCGCGCATTACCGGCTGGCCTGCTTGCCCGCCGATGATGTCCCTTACCTGCCTTAGCACCGGTGATCCCAGTCCAGTCCGGCACGGACCCAGCAACACCACATCATAGATTAGTCCTCGCACGCGTTCAATGGGTAATCAATAATAATAACAGATAATTAAATAACGAATCCGCTTGTTTTGTCGTCCGTATTGCTCTCCTCTTCCTCCTCCTCCTCCTCCTCTCCTCTCTTCTCTCCGCAAACCCCGCTACTCCTCCGGTGCTGTCTCCAGACTAGCACGGCTGCTCGCGACCACCACCACAACAACACCTCCTGGAACCCCAGCAGCGGCAGACCGGGCTGCGCGAACAGGACACCTTGTGGCATGAACGGCTGGCGGATGAGAGAGTCGGAGGGATCCAAGACGAACGGCGGGGGCTCAGTGTGCGAGCAGAATTAACAGACGGGCTCGGTGTAGGCTACAGGCAGGCTAGTTAGGGCACGAGCTGAACGAGCTTACCGGGGAGCCTGCCTGCTGCCCCCCCCCTCCCCCCACCCCCACCCACCCCCACCCCCCCCCCCCCCCCCC
>VUQS01007988.1:1657-12671 GCA_015108495.1 Heterochromis multidens
AGATCATTAGCATTCCAGAGCTAAATATTAATGATGAAAGTGCTCAACTTCAGCCAAAGGAACACAGTGGTATTGCAGGTTAGCGCCCAAAGCCACAGTTGGAGGAATAGAAATGCAAAATATTCAGGACTAAGAAGTATAAGCCATAAATGTTTTACATCAACATTAACATAATTTGATGGAGGCTTTTTGTCTGTGCACAGTGGGTGGCACTTAAAGTCAAGTTTTGCCAGGGTAAATTAGAGAAGGAACCTCTCTTAATCACTGCGGATTTGGTAATGAAGTCATAAATTGCTACATTTTCTCCCAACTCTTTTTTTAACACAAGTAGGCAGACGTCAGACAATAGGTTCTACTGTAAGCTTTGAACATGCACCATGTTGTACATGGTGGATATTGAGCTACAAAATGGCCTGGAAGCCTCAGTCCCACTGACAGATAGAGCACTGAGGTAATTAATCATAAGCACCAAGATCAAAGTTCCACTCTAGAAGCTCCTGTGGTTGGAACTTTTTAGTGTTTCCCTTGCATGACCATGCACTTACAAGCATGCAAATAAACAGGCTCACCTGCACGCATAAACATACACACACACACTTCACAAAAAACCCTCAGCAACCTGTTCTGCATTGTGGGTTATTTATGGCTGTTCGGTGAAAGCCCAGGTCTTTGAATGTGTTCAGAGACATGTGAACTACAGTAAGTGGCTTTGAAATCCATAGTGGCACAGTATTAAAGAATTTCTCCTATTAGTGAGCTGGCAAATGCTCACCGGAATGAAGACAGCTTACATGAATCACAGCAGTTATTCATTGTGCATGCATCTGTGTATATGTGTCATACACACATATGTGTGTATGTGTTTGACTGTGTCTGTGTCTATTCCAGAAAGTCCTTTTAAAAGGGAATCTAGGAGGATGGAAGAAAGGATTGGAGAAAAAGGCATTACTCTTGAGGTAGCAACACAGGAGCAGATCTACAAAACTATTAATCTCTTCCTCTCCCTCTGCTCCCCTTAGCCGCCTCTTTCTATCACTACCCTCTTTCTCCTCCTGCTTCTCTTCTTCTCCTATCTCCTCTTTTTCTCCAGAGCCCTCCTCTGCATTTATTTCATTAATCCAACTCTCCTATCCCTTTCCCTCTCTCACAGCTACTCCATCTATTTCTTTCACTTTACATCTCCTAACTCTGCTCTGCTCCTTCTCTCCTATGCACTCCCCCCACCCTTTATCACTCTTTGTCTCCATCATGACTTGCCTCAGTCATTCCCTCCCTCCCACCCTCCAACATGTCCATATTTCACAGTTTCCCTCCTCCTTTTGACCTCATCTCCTCTTTGTTTAATCTTTGTTTTTCTCAATCTTTTAGTCTCTTATTCTCTGTCTCTCTCTGGCACTTTCGATCTCTTGCTCTTTCACCCTCTCTCTTTTCCCGTCTGTCTCTATATTCCTTTCCCTCTCAAGTCTCTCTCATCCGTTCTCTTTCTCTCTCTCTCTCTCTCTCTGCTGCTCTAACCCACTTCTGCATTGCCACTTCTGCACTGCCACTCTGCTGTACGTTGCAGAGATTCAGACCTCAGTCTTGCATGTGGTCAGGTTTTCAAAGCCACAGTTGCCACCACAGGTTGAAATAAACACACAGACAGAAACATTAACTAGGTCCCACACTCACACACTCATACACACTCTTTTAGCAGTCGCAGCTGCAGTGGTTCTGGCTCAGTAGCTGAGGCTGCATGGGGGTTCCTTTGTGGGTGAGGAGCTCTACTGCAGCGACTCACTCTTCATCTTCTTTTTTCCCCCACTCTCTTCCTCCCCGTCTGTCTCTGCAGCCAGCCCTCCTCACCCCCCTCTTCTGCTTTCATTGCCTTATATGCCCCCGCCTCTATTCATCCCTCCCCATCCTTATCATTCACCCACCCTTTTCCTTGCCCCTTTATTATCAACCTCTTTATGTTTTTTTACTGTACATGCAGCTGTCCTCTCCCACAGCAAGCATACCTCTTGCAACCCTCAAACCCTATTTCAGTCCGCTGATGCTCAACCCATTCTTCAGCCTCTTGAGTGCCAAACCCCCTCCACCCCTATCTCCGCTTCCCCCACACCAAGGACCATACCCACCCTTGGCCCCATTGTCTGCGGAAAAGAGCACACCCCCTTATTATTCTCACTTTGCACCACCGCCCATTGTCATGGGTGCACACACTCACATTCATCCTCATCACCTCCCTTTCCCACCTCAGTACCTACACTTCCCCTGGTTTCATGTGCACACACATATGCATCAACACACACTGGCATGTTCTATCACCCGTTCTAGTTTGGCTACACACCATACTTCTACTCAGGCCAACAGTTACAGTGCATCTCCAGCAATGCAGCCATGTACTGATGTATTTGTCCACTGATCCTGTCTTATCTCTCAAAAGACTATTTCTACCTTCATGCCCCTTTCCACCCTTTTCCCCCTGACCACCTTCACCTTCTCATCTTCTTCCATTTCACTGACCCATTCTTCCTGCCTCCCCAAAAAGAGAAAATAAAAATCCTCCCTCCCTTCTTGACTCTTTCATGACCTCTTTAATCCACTTCCCTTTGTATACAGTCATGGCTCCCTTACTCTATCCGTACTTCACCTCAAACGCATCAGCCTAAACACAATGGTTGCAGATTAATAAGATATTTTTTTCTGTGATGGTTTTTTAAAAAACTTATACTCCCAACTTAATCTTCCCAACCACTGCAGAACCCCTAAACGCTGACACTTCAGATCCTTTTTCTTTTTATCTGCAAAAATAAATATCCAGCCAATCTCACTTTTACAGCTTGATTTTATCCTATTTATTTTCATGGGAGGTGAATCATTTCCTGGAAACATAAATGAAACACAAGCTGCTGATGTTTTCAGTGAATCATCCCGTCTCTCTATTATTTTGGCAGGACAGAGTGCACATGCAGAACAAATATATGTAAACATTTTATATGAGCAGTAAATGGATCGAAACACTTACTTATGTAAATTTCAAATAAGATGAGAGGAAGGGGCCAAATGGCACAACAGCCATTTATTCTACCAAAGAACCCTAAAGCAAGACACTGACCTGCTTCCTGCTCACTTGCTGTTAGTTGCTATGAGACGGAGTTGGAATTTTTTGCAAACTTTTAAATTAAAGATCTAACTAGTCAAAGATATTATTTAAATTGAAAAAATCCTAACAGTAAATAAAAATAAAAAATAAAACAACCAGTACTTTTTCTTCAATTTTTTTCCCTCCCTCTACAGATGCTGTTTGTTTGTCCCTATGTTGTGCCATCTTTCCCCCTTCTCTTGCCCATCTCCTTATTCTCTTTGTCTCCCACTGTCTATTTTTCCTCTTCCTCCATGCTTCCACCAGACACACAGGCTTCCTTTACCTCTGCAAGTGCTACATTATTAATTGCCCTGCATTGGCCATACTGTTGAAAAAGCACTCATAGTCACAAAGACACAAAATTCACATAAGCCATGCACACATATACTCATAAATGCACTTGCATGGGATGACACAGGATGTGAATGTGCACTTTTCTTTCCCCAAACATGTTTTTCTTGTTGTTGTTGTTGTTTTTGTAGCTTTATACACCATGCATATATTCTGTCTGATCTCATCATACATGTAAAGGTAAGCCTGAGGCAACTCCCCTCTGAGGCTTCAACATTAGACTGGTAGTGATCACAGATTGGTTCCCATGTGCATCACTACATGTGCCTTCGTCTTTGTCTGTATCTCTTTGTTTGATGTCTACCCTGCGTGTGTGTTTGTGTGTGTGTTGATTTCTTTGTTTCTCTAGGCTTTTTTTGTATGTGTCTGAAATTGTGTAAATGCAATGTTAGCCCGTGTACTGATGCACATAACTTGTATAGTAAATGTCCTGAGTGAAATACAACCCCACTCATTATGTGGCGTCATAAAATGGTTTATAAAAAACATGATGTGATCCAGTCAGCTGTGAATTTCTCGCAAAACCAGCCAAAAAAAGTAAAGAAAAAAAAGTGCTACAATCTGTTAAAATTAATTGTAATCAATGACAGTTGGCGTGTTTTCATTAGTTTTGTTGCTTTTTTATTTTGGTATTTAGATGAAGGAACATTTTTATCTCTCTGTATTTGGTTATCGGGTTTCACTATTATGTATTGAATTCTGACTGTCATTTACAGGCTCTGACTATAAATGAATTGTGGATTTAAACATTATATAATAAGTGAGTCAGTTTGTATTTGAGCAAGTTACTTAAATTGTATTTACCTGAATGCTTTGCGATTAGTTATAGAGATTTGCGATTTTCATGCCCTGTTAGCCAGACATGAGGGTTTGAATATGTGACAGATACACAGAATTAAAGCGTTGTATCCTCATTGGTCACAGGCATAATCTTAAGTCTTATGATTAGATATGGAGATATAGCTGAAGTGCTTTAATTACTTCAAGGGTTTAAAGCATGTGTCTTTTGGCCACAAGGTAGTTTATCTGTGTGTTTGTGAGTGCACACGGGCACCCATGTGTATATAGGGACTGCTACTGTAGATCTTAAAAGTTCAGCAACAGCTTCAGTAGGATACTTTATAAAACTGTTTGATTTCACACAGCAGCATGCTGCATTGTTGTCATTCAGATGAAGAAATGCATCACACATACTAACATGGTTGATACACAAGCATCACAAGACCCCACACCCCACACACAAGACCTGACTGACACACCTAAAAAAATCATTCATATTTAAATAATTCCACTGAGACCCACAGAAAAACACAGGACATGCAAGCTTGCTCACTGAAGAATCCATCTGATTGACAGATAGGTTTGCCAGGGTGATCTAATGTCCTCACTTTTACCTCATTCCTTCCTCTCCTCTTTCCTTCAACCCTCTGAGAACGATAGAGCACTCCCTTAAATATAAATCAGTGGAATCACACCACATCAGAAGACTAGCTCTCCCCTGTAGTCTCATCAATCACCAACATAGCCTGCCCACCACTCTATCTCCATCTGTCTGTCTCCTTGTTTTCTGCCTCCTCCTTCTTTGGCAACCACCTACCTAAGTGTATTTGTGACCACATTTATTTTATTAGAGGATCATGAGTTGTGCTTACTAAAAGTGAATAGTAGAGCAAAAGGAAACGATAAAATGTAAAACAGGGTTAGGCCAGTAATGTATGCAAAGTATCAGGGAAGAACTGACTGCTGACCCTCTCCCATGCAAGGTTAAAGTGTGAAAAAAATACACTGCAGTTAACTGAGAGAAAAATACAAAACTTGAGTTAAGAAAAACAAACTAATTCAAATGACACTGTGCACTTACAAAACTAACCAAAATAAAAAATACCATATATAATTAATGTTTTCAGTTTTAGTTTTTACCAAAAGGTCAAATTTTTCAACAAACATGATGAGGCTTTGGCACATATGTTTCCTGATATACTGTGTCTGTATTTTAGTGCCTGATTGGAACTTTTCTTTTCTCTTTCCTCTCAGCCCCCATCTGGTCAAAGCAGATGGCTTCCTTGAGCCTGGTTCTGCTGGAGGTTTCTTCCTGTTAAAAGGAGGTTCTTTCTCCCCACCATCACCAAGTGCTTGCTCATAGGGGATTGTCTGATTGTTGGGGTTTTCTCACTAATACTCTAGGTTTTTGCCTTGCAGTATAAAGCACCTTGAGGTGGCTGTTGTTGTGATTTGGTGCTAAATAAATAAAACTTAATTGAATTTAACTTCAGTCAACCATTATGAGAGGCAACAAAACAAGGGACCAATGTACCCTGCCCGGGATAAGGTTACTGGGGCCCGACCCTGGAGCCAGGCCTGGGGAGGGAGCTTGAGGGAGATCATCTGTTGGTCGGGCCTTAGCCCTTGGGACCCAGCTGGGCGCAGCCCGAAGAGATGACATGGGCCCACCCTCCTGTAGGCTCACCACCTGCAGGAGGCGCCGTAGGGGTCGGGTTCAATGTGTGTCAGGTGGTGGTCAGGAGCGGAGGGCCTGGTGGTCCCATCCCTGGCTATCGAGTCTGGCTACTGGGACATGGAACATCACCTCTCTGGTGGGGAAGGAGTCTGAGCTAGTGCGCGAGGTTGAGAGATAACGGCTAGGTATGGTCAGGCTCACCTCAACGCACGGTTTGGGCTCTGGAACCAGTCTCCTGGAGAGGGGCTGGACTCTGTTGCAGTCTGGAGTTGCCCTTGGTGAGAGGCAGCGGGCAGGGGTGAGTATTTTTGTATCCCCTCGGCTTGCTGCCTTTACGTTGGGGTTTTCGCCAGTGGATGAGAGGGTTGCTTCCCTGCGCCTTCAGGTCGGGGAACGGGTCCTGACTGTCGGGTCTTGACTGTCGGGTCCTGACTGTTCAGAGTACCCAGCCTTCTTGGAGTCACTGGGTGGGGTGCTCGAGGGTGCTCCATCTGGTGACTCCCTACTGGGGGACTTCCATGCTCACTTGGGCAACAACAGTGAGACCTGGAGGGGTGTGACTGGGAGGAATGGCATGCCTGATCTGAACCCAAATGGTGTTCTGATATTGGACTTCTGTGCAAATCACAGTTTGTCCATAACAAACACCATGTTTGAATAGAAGGATGACCAAAGTGCACATGGCACCAGGATGCCCTAGGTCCTGTTGTTCAGGTCGATGATCGATTTTGTAATCGTATCATGCAGCCATATGTTCTGGACACTCGGGTGAAGAAAGGAGCTGAGCTGTCAACTGATCACCACCTGGTGGTGAGTTGGGTCAGGTGGTGGGGAGGATGCTGGACAGACCAGGTGCGCCTAAACGTATAGTGAGGGTGTGCTGGGAATGCCTAGCAGAGGCTGTGAGATCTTCAACTCCCACCTCCGGCAGAGCTTCAACAGCATTCCGAGGGAGGCTGGGGACACTGAGTCTGAATCAATCGTGTTCAGCACCTCCCTTGCTGAGGCTGCTGCAAGGAGCTGCAGCTGCAAGGTGGTTGGTGCCTGTCGTGGTGGTAATCCTCAAACCAGATGGTGGACACCAGAGGTCAAGCAAGCCAACAAACTGAAGGAGTCCTATCGGGCTTGGTTCACCTGTGGGTTTTTGGAGGCAGCTGATGGGTACTGGCAGGCCAAGCAGAACGCGACTCGGGTGGTAGCTGAAGCAAAAACTCGGATGTGGGAGGAGTTCGGTGAGGCCATGGAAAAAGACTTTCGGGCAGTCTCAAAGCGATTCTGGCAAACCGTCAGGCAACTCAGGAGGGGAAAGCGGTGCTCTACTCACACAGTGTATAATGGGTGTGGGGTGCTGCAGACTGGGGTGGTGGTCCCCATCTTTAAGAAGGGGGACCGAAGGGTGTGCTCCAATTACAGGGGGATCACACTTGTCAGCCTCCCTGGGAAGGTCTATTCCAGGGTGCTGGAAAGGAGAGTTTGTCCGTTAGTCAAACCTCAGATACAGGAGGAACAATACAGTTTTTGTCCTGGTCGCGGAACACTGGACCAGCTCTTTGTCCTCTTGAGAATATTGGAGGCTGCATGGGAGTTTGCCCAGCCAGTCTACATGTGTTTTGTGGACTTGGAGAAGGCATTTGACTGTGTCCCTCAGAGTATCCTGTGGGAGGTGCTTCAGGAGTATGGGGAGTTTGGCCCATTGCTACGAGCCATTCGGTCCCTATACAACCGTTGCAAAAGCTTAGTTCGCATTGCCGGCAATAAGTTGGACTCGTTCCCGGTGGGTGTTGGACTCCACCTGGGTTGCCCTTTGTCATCGATTATGTTCATAGTTTTTATGGACAGAATTTCTAGGCAGAACCAAGTTGGTGAAGGCTTCCACTTTTGTGGTCTCAGAATCTTATCTCTGCTTTTCGCAGATGATGTGGTTCTGCTGGCTTCATCAGGTGGTGGCCTCCAGCTCACATTGGAGTGGTTTGCAGCCAAGTGTGAAGTGGCAGGAATGAGAATGAGGCTGTGGTCATCAGCCGGAAAAGGGTGAAGTGCCCACTGCAGGTCAGGGATGGCTTGCTGTTCCAAGTGGAGGAGTTTAAGTATCTAAAAAAAAAAAAAAAAAAAAGACATACCAAAAAAAAAAAACCCAAAAAAAAAACCAAACAAACAAAAAAAAAGTATCTCAGGGTTTTGTTCACAAGTGAGGGAAGTGGGAGATTGACAGACAGATTGGGGCCGTGGCTGCAGTGATGCGGATGCTGTACCAGTCTGTCGTGGTGAAAAGAAAGCTAAACGTAACAGCGAAGCTCTCGATTTACTGGTTGATCTACGTCCCTACCCTCACCTATGGTCATGAGCTTTGGGTAGTGACTGAAAGAATGAGATCATGGATACAAGAGGTGAAAATGAGCTTTCTCCGAAGGGTGAGATACGGTGAGTAGTTCAGTCATCCGAAAGGGGCTCACAGTAGAGCCACTACTCCTCCACATAAAAAAGAGCCAGTTGAGGTGGTTCAGGTCTACTCTGCTTGGGCTGCTCCCCCACGACCCAGCCCCGGATAAGTGGAAATAAATGGATGGGTGGATGGATGGATTTAACTGAAATTCTAAAAGATACCCTGACAAATATTTCCAATATTATATTAGAAAAAAGTAAAGCACTGAAACTAAAAGTTAAACTGTTAACTACACATTTTTTAACAATAAAACTCCTCTAAGAGCTAAGTTCAGTTACTATAGTTACAGTTTTGAATTTGTTAGTTTTCAGCAGGATTTTGAAAAAACTACCTTTCCAAACTTCAGGAAAGCTGGTGTAGAGGTGGAGCATGAGCCGAAGGGGAAAACATGTACATACACAGACAGAAGAGCACTGCATTGAGACACCTGCACTCTCTAGACGCCTACACTCTCCAAGTGTCACTATAGTTACCTACAGCAATGGTGTAGTTGGCATTATTTTCATCTTGTCTGACTGTGTGTCATCATGACAAAATGTGACCCCAGAGAAACCCTAGCAGGATCTACCACAATGGCAGTTTTGAGTGCTTTAGTAGAACTTTATACATTATGGTTTGTCAGCTGAAAATTGGTCAGCTGATTGGTCCAGTAAAACCAAAGGGGGGACTTACAATTAGCCAGTCAGCTCCACGAAAAGGAGTAATTACAACAATGTAGGCTCATATCTTCATCTGTTTTTAGTTCACTCTGTCCCACTTTTAAAATTGCTGCAGAACTAGCTTGTTGGCACAGCTATGTATGAGTGTTTTGTTGACTTAAATCAAGTTTGAATTTAGGCAGATGACCAATTGGTCTCTGGTGATCAGTTATGGAAAATGTAATCCCCTCCCTTGGACATGGACATAGAGTCGAGGCAATGTCACACTGAAGGCAAAAATGAAATGCAACAATTTGACAATTCTCTCTGATATGAGGCAAGGAAAATGGGTAAATCAATCTGACTCTCCATAGGCAGAAGAAGGCATCCATCTATGTGTGACAAGAATCTCATGACAGCGTAACAAGATGTAAGCCTTAATGCTGTCACTCCGCAGCTCAGCTGTAATGCTAGCTATAGTGGAATGGTTCTTTTGTAAGGTAGATATAGACAGTAAAAAGAAACAGGAAACTGCTTAGTGGCCAACTTTAAATCAGGTACAGAATTTGCTATTTATAGGTGCAGTTGAAAAACTTTTTGATTACACCTTGATATAACCTGCAATCACAAAATATAACAAAATGCTTACTGTGAATCTTTATCTTTATCCAATTTTCTCCTTACCCTTTTGAATATGTTCTTCTTGCCTTCCCTACTTCTTCTCTGCTCTTCCTTCTTTCTTTCCTCCACCATTGTGACAGGGTAAAAGCTGCTGCTGATTCATGTTCTTCAGATGTTACACACAAATACACACACATCCAGCAGTGCCCCACTCCCTCCACCCCCACCTCACCACTACCACACACACGCGCACACACACACACTCACACACACGCACGCACGCACACTGCATACAAGGACAGAAAACAGCAGGAGGTGATCGCTCCAGGCAGTAGTTTGTTAGCTACACATTACCTTGCCTGCATCCTTGGGAACATCTTACAGTGACAATATTTACATCCATTTTATCATATAACTAAAAAAACAACATCTAAAGTTATTAAGGTATGCTTTGTATTCAGTAGATTATCAGAAAATATGTCAAGGCTTTTGGAGTCTCAGTGTATTGGACTTCCACACCAATTGATAATCTTAAAGATCAAACATATGGCATGAATTATTATTTAATTTATGATGCACAGTAGGTAAGAGAAGCATTGGTTGCAGGGGTAATGCGTAATTTTAGACAGCAGGGAACAATGATAAAGCATGGGTAAATTTATGGGGTGAGATATCTACAGTAGCTATAACATCACTAGCTGCACTTTTGCCAACCTTGCAATAAGAATGCATATATTGTGCCTATACTCTCAGCTTATTTGTTCATGCTTTGCTGTTGCATCATTTGGTTATTTTACAGTATAAACCCATATACTTACAAAGTGTTTGAAAAAGTTGTAAGGGTCAAATTTATGTATGTCTCTAGCATGTTTTAAAATATATATTTTTTTTTATTTCATGGTTTGTTTCTGGTGTAAAATGCAGTTTCACAGTGATGCGGATCACAAGCCTGAGGACATGAAAGCATATGATTCTGGTTGATGTGGAAAAGGAATACATACAGTGTCATTTTAATGATATAATGGGATATTAAGACAGTTCAAGTAGTTGCACACACAGTAGTGAATGCATATAAAAATTCACATAAGTGTGGTTCTCTACCTAAAATAAATCACAGAAAAAAATATGGTATGTCTCATGGTGTCTTTTAAAAAGCACACTATGATAAAAAAAAAATAAGATTCAAATAGCATATGTGTAATAAGAAATAATCAGAACATTCTTACTCATCTAAAGATTTCCTCACTTATCCACTGAGCCATTTTCAGTGTGTTGTGTATTACAAAATTCCTTTTAAGTCTTTTGGCCACCATATTGACACCACTTCTCAACTCACAGTTAAAAACAAAATATGTGGGTTCCTCTCCAAAATG
>VUQS01007992.1:19350-30559 GCA_015108495.1 Heterochromis multidens
TAATTTTACAGACAAAAAAAAAAAAACAAGACTTATATCAAATTTCAAACAGCATTTCATGAACTCCAATCTTTGCTTTTGTCATACTTGAGAACACTTGACACTGAAAATCTATACGTAAGTGCACTACACACTAGATCTTATGTGAACTGTAGTGTAGGGAATGTACTGTCATTAATTTATTATTTCTGCGATTTTTGTTGTCACATTTGTTGAGATCATGAATACACAGTAAAAGAGGCTTTAACATATAATACAAACACAAAATATTCTCAGTACATTATTACTTTTTAGGTTAAACTATCCAGTGATAGAATCCATACTTTCCTGGTAGTAGTCGGGATGAAAATATCACGTGATTGGTCTAAACACCTCACACCGCAGTAATGCTCCCACTGTCCCTTTGTTTCTCTAAATAGGATGAACTGTGTGTTTGACCACTCATCCATCCTGTATCCTCACTACCCTGTTACATAACACTGTTACACCTGCATCTTAACAATGGTGGTGGTGGTGTGTATGTGCACATAGCACGTCCATGCAAGCGCTTGACTTTTGCATAGATTTTGTTTTCTTTTTGCACCATGTTTCATTATACGGAGCATGAACAACTCAAAGTCATGTGTATTAGAGTACACATAGATGTAAAATGTGTACATTAACACATTTCCCCAAGGGCAGAAAATGAGGTGAGTACAGTGTGCAGTGGCTCCCACACTCCCGAACATAACCAGGATGAGGATCAGATGACAGGCTTAAACACACACACACACACACACACACACACCTTTCAGCTTGCACACTTCTGGCAGTCACATATGTTATGCTGCTATAATGTTGGTTTAACTTTTACTGCTACCTTCAAACACATGAGGACCACTTTACTATTAGCCTTTCCATTGTTGCTTACAGAGAGACACACTTGAATAGATTTATAAAGACATTGGTAGTCTTGATGTAAAGCCAGCACTTTTTAGTAAAATAGTCAGTGAAGCTGAAATCTCAAATACAACCCATTATCTGTCATGAATAGTATATCTGTGTTATTATAATGTAATACAAAAGAGATTAAAAGAAAATCTTTAACATACTTTGAAAAGTGAAACAGGCTGCAGTTAAGATTTAATTAATGAAACTAACACACCCAGTTTCTGTGAAAAGATGCCCAAGAGATGCAATGTGTGTGTTTCTTTGTCATGTGTCAGCTCAAGACTGTTTGTTCTAAGGGGGGAAAAAAAAAACAATCAAGATGAAAATTTACTATGAAGATAGCATTCATAAAAAAAAAAATATGGACTATAGAACACATTGTATGCAAAGACAGTGCAAATGTGCACTTCAAGCGTAGAGAAGATTGTTTGCGTGTCTGTCTCTACTACAGAAAAAAATACTGGTTGAACTAGTTACTTGGCACAGTGTCAGTAATAATTGGTTTTGTGACACTCATTGGAAAAACATGTTTTCCTGCCTCCTAGCTTGTTTATCTTGTGTTTCACATATGATCATATGACAGAAAAGAGGATGGACAGAGAGTCAACAGGATGTACAGGAATACTGTAAGTTCTGTGAGTAGGCCAAGGTATAGTAATTTCCAGAAGTGTGTTAAATACAGATCAAATTCAAAGCAATTTCCAAAGCAGAAAATACCAGTGTGTGTCCTTGTGATGCAGTAAGGCACTAAGGCACTCATCATGTAACCCATTTTAACACTTATTACAAAAAGGGTTAGAAAGCCCAGTCCATTTTCTTCAGCTTCAAGTTTTTAGTTCAAGCTATCGTAGCTGACTAAATCTTCATAACATTAACAAATACAGCTGGGTCAAAAAACACCACCTCACTATTTGTTAAAAAGAAACTACAACTAGTACAAAACTAATGACTAATGACAAATACTGGGAACCATCATCCTCTGAGCAGACACATTACAAATAATGAGTAAATGTGTTTGATGTGTGCATTTTCTCTGTGCAGCCCTTGTAAATTTGCATGCGCAATGCAGCTAGAAAGGCAAACAATTTTATTATTCCTAAATTATACTTTTTATAGGTTACAATGTGTGGTATTTAGTGTTGTATTTCATACTATGGCATCAAAATAGAAATGATGTGCAATAAGTCCCTGCTTTTATCTAAGTTATCTTAAGTTCATCCTCTGTCTGAAACAATCCGTTTTGCCTCCCTTCACCTACCCTTTAAACCACTTACTTCTGATTGGCTGCTCCTCGTAAAAGAAGATTTGATCAGCAGGTGGGTGGGGCTTCTGTGCTTGTGTGTGGCTGAGATTACCATATTAGGAGTCAAAAGCAGAAAAAAGAAAGTCTAAAACTGATAATTTAGAGCAGCCTGAAACCTGAGCTTCTGACTCTCAGGGATTATGTATACATACACTGAACTCATTATCTGAAATTCTGGCCATGTTTAATATGAGCCTCACATAAACTCACACACCTTTGGTTTGTGCCCTGCATGACGGAAGTTACGAAAAGAGGAAAAGTAATTTCAGGGTGGGAGAGTCAGGCAGACAGATAGTCTACATCACTGATGCAGTAAAGACAGGACAGCTTAGCTCATCTTCCTGTGCATGCCACTTGTATTTCCTTGTTTCCCCACACATTCAACTGCTCATCACTCAAAGTCGTCATTTAATATAAAATTCCTAATAGGAAATACAGTAAAGAAAGTCTATTTTATCCTCGTGGATTTCTTTAATGAGATTAGTAGGAGGGACAAAATGTGTGTCCAACTCAACAGGAAACTACTGTTCTATTTTAGTGCTGTGGTGTCCTCACCCTGACCTGCTAGAAAACACTATGGAAAACACAATACACATCACAACAGGAGGGGTCATTGCTTTCTCTCAGTCTGTCACTCACATACACACATCTCATAAAACTATTAGAATCACCATAAACACACTGGTGTTTACAGCAGGAAATGGCATACACCAATAAGTCTCATAATCACCAGGAACTCTAGCTGTAGATTTGTAAGGAACGTGTAGGTGGGGCATGGCATTCAGGAGTTGCAGACAAGACTTTGTGTGTTTCTGTAGTTAAAATAGCAAATGAATAATTAATGTTTTTGTATGGTGAGTAAATCTGGTGCCATTTCCACATACTGGTTGATTCTAAAAACGTACACACATAAAAAGACAGATTTCAGATATCAGTGAACAAAATCTGTGTCAAATGAATTTGTAGGGACCATCTTTTAGAAAAAAAAAATTGTCTGCAAAATTATTTTTGCAGATAACAAAATTATTAGCCCCCCTATGAAATTTAAAGGTATTGTCAAACTTTTTTCAAGTAGTTTTGTAAGAGAGAAAGTGATTTTCAACACAGCATTTCTAAACATACTAGTTTTTCTTTAGAAAGCATAAATAAATATTAATCTGACTCGTGGTACTGATCCTAATCAGCTTCCTTGGGATTTTCTGTTAAACAAAAGCTGAAAAGAAATGAGTTTCTCTGGAAGGTTTTGGATTGATCAGTGAGAAGATGTTTGATGTACAGTATTACGGTCTGTAAAATAAGCACACTTCCTCCAACCAGGGCCTCAAACCACACTACTGCAGGATTACAAGCTGCTCATTTGATATTGTGAAACCTGATATGTTATGTGATGTGGTTTGCTCTGCTTACCAAACTAACTTTAAGCTCGTCTCCAGCTTTATTCCGCATCTGTCACCAGCCAATAAAAGGGCTTATTGGGCAAGTTGGATCCTGTTAATTAGCAGTAAGGTTGTCCCAACTTACTACTTACTGTTACAATCCAGCAAGCATGTCAGTAAGTGAAACCAGTTACAGAATGTTTTGTCAAATTTCCATGTGGCACATTTGTAGCTATTTTCTATCATGTGCAACTACAAAATACCTCTTTTTGAGTACATTCATATCATTGAAAACAATGAAGACTGGTGGTTTTAGACAGAACATTTTTGTTTACCTTTAAAATTATTGTCTGTATAGACATAACAGAAACAGAAATGTGTTTTTTTTTTACCCCAAAGTTAAGTGTTAGTGTTGAGATTATTCAGTTTGGATTAATCAAGATAACAACAGCACAGGTTGTTCCAAACCTGGCTAAGCCAAAAGCCACTGTTAAGAAAGAAAAAATAAGAAGAAAACAGGTGTTTTCTTTCTTTATTTAAAAGTTACCAGGATATGATATAAACCTGACAGTGTTTTTAGTTTTTCATATCCTTGTAATGTGAGACTCATTCAGAGTGCACATTAGCATGCAGCACGTTTATTTGAGGTCACTGGAGGATAAATAATTTAATCTGGGTGGAAGGAGATTTAATGACAATGCCAAATTAGTCTTTTAATGAAATTAATTTTATGCTCTCGGGCCGTGTACAACTAAACACCCACAACAGCTAACACTTTCAAGGATCTCATATTCTGTGATATCAAATGAGTTTGTGTAACTCTGGGGAATAAAGTTCTTGATCATTCACTATAGGAGGAAGGGTGAGTGATGCTGTTGCAGGTTTGATGGCATTTGAAATTGAAAAATGAATTTGTGGATCTTACTTGATGAGAGCTGTCCTGGGTGAGTCATTCTTCTCCCCACTTCCACTTTGAGGAGCACTGGAGGGCTGAAGACTAGAAGATGGACTAGGGGAAGACGGAAGAGTGGAGGAACAGACAGATGAAGGTGGAACGGAGGAGGAGGGAGGCGCCTGCTTTACTGGGCTCTTGACAGTTCGAAGACGACGGAAGGACTTGACTCTGACATTATGGATGATGCCATGATTGTTGCGACCATGAGCCACCTTACCAATAGGTCCTGTACCTGACCTCTTAAAGGTTTGATCTGACCTGAAACAAAATCATACAGAGCTGTAATGAATCTGAATCACTACACTAATGGATATTTCTAAAATCAAATCTTAAATCTTAAAAGTTAAATTCATATGATGCAGTTAAGTAAGCAAAAATATACATTTGGATTCAGCAATTACTTCTACATGGCAGTGAATACACAAAACAACAGTGACAAGGGGAGAGACATGTGATGCTCACTGAAACACATGGAAGTGCAATAATGATAATTTGTCACCCTGGGTTAAGGAATGTGGGGTTGGAGGTGTAGCTGGGTGGTTAATTGGATTTTAATTTCAATTATGATTCTGCCTTTCAGCCGTTGTGAAAACAAAATAATCAGGATAAAACGATTACTTTTTTCGGAATGGGTTTCTATACGAAGCTTGGTCTTGTGTTGTAAATCAAGTGTGCCCCTGTCCCAAACACACATCTAAGTTAGAGTCAAGATGAGAAAAAGATGAAAAAAGAGCTTTTAGCTTTTTGGTTTTCTGTGGACCATTCACAGATTCAATTACTTTTGTCTCTAGGTCTCCAAGCCCACACCTATAGAGTCAGGATGGCTGTCAGTTTCAGCTCTCCATCACTTATCTCACCCCGATGAGTCGTGCTCTACGGTCAAAAACACCTGTTAGTCTAGAGTCCAACTCCCAGGCGACCACCATGTTCACCTCTCTCTCTCTCTCTCTCTCTCTCTCTCTCTTTTATTTAAATAATATTTGAATAAAATGTTAGGTTTAAGGAAATATCCTCTTAAAAAAAGGACAAACTTTTTTATGTGGTTTTTGCAATTATTGAGCAATCTCATCTGGGGGCAATATGTATATGAGTAGGCAGAGAAGCAGAAATCAAGAAACAAATTAGCTTCATGTTCAATCTCATGACAAACATGCATATAAAGGAAAATACAATGTAACCTAATATCTTGGGTGGGGGTGGAATTACATCAAAATGATGCTAATGCCAGCACTTCAAAAAGGTAAATACCATAAAGAACCTTCCAAAATAGATTTTGGGTCCTGGCTTGAAGATTAAAAGTATCACATCTGTAGAATGTATATAAACCTGTTTAGGCAAGTAGGGAAGCCAGGGGGATTTCAGAGTGACAAATGCCACAAAGGAACGCAGAGCATTGTCTGATGTACTGTCTCCTGTACGTCAGTTCATGTTTTGTCTGCTGGTTTCTTAACAAATTCAACATCTCTGACAGTAAGTGACAAATTTCTCTGACACAAAAGCACAGCAAAAATACCTAAAACACTGCAGAGAGACAGGTATGTCACACGGTCTTGGTATAATGTCAAGTGACTGTGGTATTCAAGTAGTATGACCCCTTAGTGTAACTGAGGCCACTAATCCCTGAACTTTGACCCCAGTGAAGCTGGACCTACTTAGCCAAGTCTGATAAGCTCAGAGTTCTCTGCAAGATGTTTCTCTTTGATGTTTTCTGTGAGCACACATTAACTCTCAAGTCCTACTCCAACATATGAATTGTGTTTATGAATAGCTTATTCAGAAAAAAAAAATGTAATGGACACTGGGTCTAAATTGCCCTCAGGAGAAGAGAACAGAGCTCACTCTCTGTCACTGAATGTTTAGATTAAGAAGATTTTAGAAACCCATTGCAGTAAGCAATGTTAAAAATGTATTTTTTATTGAACCCATGAACCCTTGTTGAGATTGAAAAGTAGCAAAAAGCAAAAGAACAAAGCGAAAAAACTGGATCAGACTTGAATTATGCAAAATTTTGCAGTAAGTTAGATCTGCAGAGGATTTGTCTCATCGTCTTTGTTACTGAACATTTCAATTTCACACTTGGATGGTGTGAACTGCTTCATTCTCACTGACCTGCCGTGACCACAAATCATCTAATATTTAAGGTGTGTGTTCTTAATGAGACAGCAATCTTATAGGCTGGTCTCAGGTTTAAATAATTTATATAATAAGTCATAACAGAAATGTTACCATCTCAGAAACATTCCACATCTGAAAAGAGTAAAGTAGTTACCAAGGCTATTATCTAGGTGGATCAATCTAGTCACACTCTTATTTATTTTTTAAATATTAACACACACACACACACACACACACACACATACACATATACACACACATATATACACACATATACATACATACATACACATATACATACATACACATACACATACATACACATATATATAAAACTATATATATATATATATATATATATATATATATAAAAATATATATATATATATATATATAAAACTATCTATATATATATATATATATATATATATATATATATAAAACTATATATATATATATATATATAAAAATATATATATATATATATATATATATATATATAAATATATATATATATATATATATAGTTTTGTTACATTTTGTTTTCTTGTTGAGATAATTGGAGTTTTCACCACCTGGCATGGAGGACTGTCCACTTCCATGCTCAACCACTAATTTGCCACCCAATTACAATAATCCTGGTGGTGACCCCTGGTGACCTGCAGCCCAGTTAAAACAACCTAAGCCACTTGACACGAAGACAAAAGCTGCGAGGAATGACAAGTATGCTTGAAACATGCGCACAAACATGCGTGAATACACATGGAGGACAGTGTACACTCTCAGACACACATACACACACCACTAACATGAGTCTGACAGCCTTTCAGAGGAAAAAACAACATTACAATGACAGGATTAGAAGACTTTTGTGAAATTCTAAATGCTGCTGGAAAACCAGCTGGTTTCATTATAGAGAACAATACTTAAAGAGACTGTGGAACTGTAGAAGTTTCTATCAGTAAGTAGCTTA
This sequence comes from Heterochromis multidens, assembly GCA_015108495.1. Classification (NCBI taxonomy): domain Eukaryota; kingdom Metazoa; phylum Chordata; class Actinopteri; order Cichliformes; family Cichlidae; genus Heterochromis; species Heterochromis multidens. The sequence continues at coordinate 27,003 of VUQS01007992.1, forward strand.
ATTGAGTTGAACAAAAAGTGCAGATGTCATACAGCAAGCACAATTTGTAACTCTGTGTGTACTTATGTAACAACTGGGCCTTAGGAACACAGTGTGTGACAAAACTAGGGGAATAATGGCCAGTAAAAAAAAGCATCTCAAACACTGCTGGTCTATTTGCACCACTGTGTTTCCACCAATCACATTTCACTTGAGTTCACCTGTTAAGCAAACTGGCTGAAGCAAACAGTCAGTGACTGTAGTAGATTTTTCTCTGCTCTTAATATTTTCACATTAAAGGAAGTATATGACATGACTGAAAGAAAGAATGAGTTGTTAGCGCCAACAAAAACACAGTAGGAAGGTAATGATGGTTGTGCAGAACTGGACAGTGTGAACGTTTCACCTATATTTGTACCAAAAATAGAAACATCCAGATTGTCAAATGTATTTAGGAGTACGTGTGTTGAACAAAAAGTATTACAAGATTCAGCCCAAGCAGCCTCTGTTTTTGTCAACAAATACACAACACCACAACACATAACACAATAACAGTGAAGATAATGCTGTTATTATGGGAGTAGTTTACTGTGGAGCTGCATCCTCTACTCTCTGACACACATACACACATACACCCCAACATTAAATAAGAAAAACAACCGTTTCACCTGCTTCCATCTACTGCTGGTTTGTTTCACACAGTGACAAAGCTGTTTAAGAACAAGGTAAAACCAAAGCTGCCTGTGTGTCTGCCCATGCAAACAAACAGCATATTTGGCAGATTTTGTGTAAACTTTGCTGCAGGCTGACAGCAACCATCCCTCTCTGTGTCACTGATACCTGCAGCATGCAGGTGTGAGTCTAAAAGCTGGGGGCACAGTGTTTATTCCACTAGATTTATTTGAAAGATTTGGTTGCTAATTATATTGCAGGTTTTGATTATCAATATAAAATCTACTTCTAAATTCCTATCTAAACTCTAAATATTGGTTAAGCTACCCAACCGTATTTAAATGAATGAAAATCAGTTTATTGATTCATGGGCCAGTGAAAACATAAAAAGGACCAGTAAAACTCAGTGTCACTGGGTGAAAATGTTACATTGGACACTAAATTAACCCTGTCTGTGGATTCCCCTAATATTTACTATAAACAAAGGAATAAAGAAAATAACAAAAATAAGAAATAGATGATCTAAAACCTGTAGTTTTGGACATGTTTAAATATGTGTGCATTTGCACCATGCTTTAAACTGTTAATTGTATTAGGTATGTGTGGGCTAATTTGTGTGTGTACATCCTCACTTTTAAATATTGCACGAGGGATCATAAATCAGTTTACTCTTAGTGCTTGTCCCAAGCCTGGATAAACAGGTCAGGAAGGACATCTGGAGTAAAATTTGTACCAAATCAAATATGCAGATGAATCCGCTGTGGCAACCCCATGAGAAAAAAGGGAGCAGCCAAAAGTACTTACCTACCTACTCACTTTTAAGTATGCATGTGAAAATCTTTAATGCTCTCTATGCTAAATTCCCTAAAAGATAAAAGAAGAGTTTACTGAATAAGCCCTATAAAAAATAAGTTTGTACACACCTAGCTATAAAAATGTTTCATACTCTGACACAGGGACTGATGATGAGCAGCCCTCAGGACAAAATAATAATCTCACATTCCGATTTGTTAATGACTCATGCTCAAAGGGTTACCTACAGCCCAAACAGCTGCAGGGGAAATTTTAAGGGATTGTGGGAATCAAAGAGCACACTTGAGTGAGCATAAAAGAAAAGGTGTTGATGAAAAGAAAGGGTGTCATGGATTTGTCTACTGTACTTAAACAAAGGGACTCTAAAATGAAGATTAATGATAATATCAGAAGGCGTTAATGAGTATAAGCTTCCAAAAGTTTTACAGTGGATTTAAGATATTTGATTGGAACATCATGTAAAGAGTCCATGTGTTTGTGCTATTCCTCAGAAGATCATCAAACAAAGACTTAGTGGAAAGAGTTTATATTCAAAGGTCCACAGAGGGCCGTCAATGTGTCCACTGTCCTAAACCATAGTCAAGCAAACATGTAAAGAACATGGCTGAGTGCAAGGATGTCATATTTAACCTTCCTCACCCTTCAGTTTTCTTGCAACCTTCTGCATCTCTCTCAGTGACATCGTCACTGCTCTTTGGCACTACTTGCTGATGCGTGACAACTCTCTGCTGGCTCCGCCTCCTGGATCGGATCTGAAAGAAGAAATGAGGTGGTGGTAAAGGAGCCGGAATGAGAGAAACAGATTCCAGTCAAACATCAAAGTGACAGAGAAAAAGACTACAACTATTCACTGTTTGCAATAATTCGGCTTAACTCAAAACTGTGGTTAAGTGAGTGAGACAACTGAAAAGCTTTGAAAACTAGGCTTTTCCTGTCAGCCTCTCTCTTTTGTTCTGTTCAGAATAACACTTGTTGGGAAGCTTTAACTGCACTTACAGTAACATAATGTGTTGTTGTCCACTCGATTAATATTATTTCACTTCAACAGTCTCTTATCAGCTCCACACGCACCCACAGTGAGAGAAGGGAAGGAGAAACTAGCTGGACTGTAAACGACAGCACTTTGCAGTAAGGACTCACATAAGGATCAGTGACGATTCGGAAGACTGGATAATTATTTTAGAAAATGGGACAAATATACTTTTTTCTTTTGAGGTGTGGAGAGATCTTTGTTATTTGTTTTGCAGCACAGGATACAAAATATGTCTAGTCTGTACGATTGTTTTTGGGGAGGAGGATGTGTATGGTTTATTGTACTGTTTTCTTGTGTTGGTACGTTTTTTCTGCATGTCATGTGTTTTAAGTATAAATAAAAAATATTGTAAATCATAAAAATATTTACACTGAGCTGAAATGAGTGCAAATAAATTAAATGAATAAAACTTTCGCAGATCGATGATCGATTTTATAATCGTATCATCAGACCTGCGGCCGTATGTTCTGGACACTCGGGTGAAGAGGGGGGCTGAGCTGTCAAACGATCATCACCTGGTGGTGAGTTGGATCAGGTGGCGGGGGAAGATGCTGGACAGACCTGGTGCGCCTAAACGTATAGTGAGGGTGCGCTGGGAACGCCTGGCAGAGACCCCAGTTCGTGAGATCTTCAACTCCCACCTCCGGCAGAGCTTCAACAGCATTCCAAGGGAGGCTGGGGACATTGAGTCCGAATGGACCATGTTCAGCACCTCCATTGCCGAGGCTGCTGCACTAAGCTGCGGCTGCAAGGTCATTGGTGCCTGTCGTGGTGGTAACCCCCGAACCAGATGGTGGACACCGGAGGTGAAGGGAGCCATCAAGCTGAAGAAGGAGTCCTATCAGGCTTGGATAGCCCGTGGGACTTCGGAAACAGCTGATGGGTACCGGCAGGCCAAGCGGAACGCGGCTCGGGCAGTGGCTGAAGCAAAAACACGGGTGTGGGAGGAGTTCGGTGAGGCCATGGAAAAAGACTTTCGGACTGCCTCAAAGCGATTCTGGAAAACCGTCAGGCGACTCAGGAGGGGAAAACGGTGCTCTACTCACACGATATATAGTGC
>VUQS01008006.1:5860-19119 GCA_015108495.1 Heterochromis multidens
ATTATTTTTTAAATGTGTCCAATGTCAGATAGGACTGGTCACAGTCCTGTACTGATACACGTGCAAAAAGCTAAAAAACAAACAATAAAACAAACAAACAAAAACATAAATATCAGATGCAGCTATGTTATGGAAGGAAACATCGGGACCAGTAAAGTGAATATTTACAGTTTACATACACTCAACATGGGCATGAATGTCATGGTAATTTCTGACTTTATAAAACAAGAATTAGGTGCACATGTTTGAATTTATTTTGGCTGGATATTACTCTTTATGACAGAATTGGTAGTTCATTTAAATTAGTTGGTTTGTTAGTCCTCCTTCTTCATTATTCCATCCACTTTGTGTAATGTACCAGTACCACAGGCATCAAAACAGCCCCAGAGCATGATGCTACCACCACCATGCTTGACAGTTGGTGCAGTGTTCTTAGGTTTAAAAGCTTCACCTTTACTCCTCTAAACATACTTCTTGTCATTGTGGCCAAAAAGCTCAATCTTTGTCTCATCTCATCCTAAAACCTATCTCCAGAAGGCATTTGGCTTGTCCATGCGGGTAGCTGCAAATTTCAGTTGAGCCAAGGTGTCAATTTTGGAACAGGGGCTTCTTTCTTGGTCAGCATCCTCTCAGTCCATGGTGATGTAAAATCAATCAATTCCCTGTGGACAGTGATGCTGGTGTTCCAGCAGTTTCCAGTTCAAGGCAGGCAACCCGTGGTTCCTGGGTTGTTCCTGAACATCCTAACCAATTTCCTCTCATCTGGGGGTGTTTGGGTCTTCTTCCCAAGTTATTCAGATGTGTGGTGACACATCTGAATAACTTGCACTTATATACAGTTGTTTGAACTGATGATCTTGGAATCTGCAGTTGTTTAGAAATGGCTCCAAGAGAACTTCACAACTTGTTTAAATCTCCAGTTCTCCTTCTTAGATCTTCACCGAGTTCTTTGGACTTTCCCATTGTTCTGAGTAGTGGTCAATCCAGTGAGTCCTGTCAAACAAATCCTTTTTATGCTGGCAAAGAGAAACTACCAGTTGTAGTCAATCATGATCACTAATGAGAAGTTAATATGCCGTGGCCTTGTCAAGTTAAAAGAGACTGTAGAACCAGCACCACCTGTTAAAAGATTTAAGTGAGTGTATGTATATATTTGAACCTGTATGTGTACTTTCGACCCTGTGTGGATTAGAGAAAAGCCAAAATAAACTTGTGCACCCAATTCTTGTTTTTGTTAAATCAATCATTCCACCCTGAAAAAGACTCTCTTTTCTGGCAAATGGCATAAAAGTGCCATGAATTTCTGACATGCCTGCACTGCAAAGAATCAGACCTATAACTGGTCTGATTTAGGGGCTTGTATAGGAGCAGCCAAATCAGAATGGAAAACATCAAATTCAGTGTGGACTGTTCTGGTCTTCTTTTCCTTGTAGTCTGAAGGTAGCCTTTGGCACAGCAAACACCTAACACCTGAATCTTAGGTGATCAACAAAGTATGCCACATTCATCCTCAATTCTCTACTACTACTGTCAATAGTAGTTGAGATTCAAAGACCAAATGACAGACCACCATTGCCATCAATTCAGGTCACCAGCGACCCATCTTAGATTAGGGTTAGGGCTGGGTTTTGTATTAGTCAGACGCTAAATAGACCAATTTTAAGAAACACTTCAAACATATATATAAATAAAGTGTCTTACATTTTCCATTTGGGTATTCCAAAAAGACAAAATTCCATAAAAAGGGGTGGACGTTAACCAAACCAAACATTACACTTAACCCTTGATGGGTCAGCAGTGACTTGGTGTATGTTAAGAGGTCAAGGCTGGATCTCAAATAATGGTCAGGCAACAGAATCGCCTCAAATAATGACGTGATAACTTCTCTTGTTGGACCTGTGGTTATCAAACTCCACACTCCTTGCTTGCAACAGATGGTTTGCCATTAATAACTAAGTAAATTTTATTTATGTAGCACAGAAGAATACAGAAGGGTTCTCAGACCCCCTCTACACACATTCACACTGCTTGCATAAAATAACACAACAACAACAACAGCAAACTACCCTCCATCCACAGTTAGAGAGGTGAGCATTTGGCAAATACTTTACAAAAAAGGTATGTCTTCAGCTTTGATTTAAAAACAGTCACAGCATGACTCTGAGGTTGTTTGGGGGATCATTCCAGAATCTCGGTAAAACGACAGCAAAGGCACGACCCCTTTTTTGCATAAGCTTCAGCAAAGGGATGGTCAAGAGTGACTGTGATGCAGATCTTAAGGATCTTGATGGAGTACATGGATGCAGCATATGCAGGTTCAAGACCACTTAAGGCTAAACAGTGCAACTTTATATTGGATTCTGGCAATGCAAGGCTGCTAACAATGGAGTAATGTGATCTAATTTTTTGTCCCAGTTGATAATCTGGCTGCAGCATTTTGAACTCAATGTACATGAGCAAGAGTTGATTCACTAAATCAAGTATGCACTGCATTACAGTAGTCCAGTCTAGCTGTAACAAAAGCATGTATATACCTTTTTCTAAATCGGATAGATTCAGAGAAGATTTTAGTCCTAAAAAAATTATGGTACATTCATTGTTTTTATAGCCAAGATGCACTCATTGAGCCTACATATTGAGCTTTGCATTTCCAAGATTCAAAGGTAAATGTAGTCGCAATTAATCTGCATAGCAATGAAAAGACCTTCATTAATAATTGGACCTAGAGGGAACATGTACCAAGAAAAAAGAGCAGGTCCCAAAATAGATCCTTGTGGAACTCTAGATGTTATAATTGCAGAGGAGTATTTTACAATGTTAACGGAGAACATCCTGTTTTTATTATAAGATTTAAGACTGTTTAGAGCCAAACCCTTGACTCCGGCACAATGTTCTAAACACTCAGAGACCATATCATGTTCGAAAGTGTCAAGTCCAGCAGAAAGACAGATAAACCACCAGAATTGTGTTAATCAAACATTTTTGAGAGATATTTTGATCTTTACAGGATGTGTAGTATTTTTAGTGAATGGACTTTGACAAATAAAAATGTAGAATTGCCCTTTAATTAGCTTTAATTAGCTTGCTATAAAATTACCTGGTCGGTGAGGGTGGTGGAGAGGCCAACTCTGAGGTGATCTGTAAACCGGGAGAGATGTGTGTCACTATTTGTACTGAATTTTTACAAGGCAGCTATACCTCTTCCTTTAGCAGTCAGGGTCAGTTGAGAGGACACATTCACCCTAACCCTCGACCTCCTCCCACAGGTTTCGTGTTTCTGACCTTGTTGCTGTCGGCCATGCTGTACGGGCGTGGGCGGAAGGTGCTGACCCTCTGGGGAGGAAGGGAGCACTCCTCCTCTGACTCAGGGGTGAGGGTTGGGAGACCCGGAGACCCTAGTTTGTCGAGTTGTCCGGTACTGGTGCTGTTAGCTCTAGATAAGAAGAGTGAGCTACAGGGAAGGTCACAGACAGAGGAAAGAATACACAGGGGAAGAAAGATAAAGAAAGCACAATGAGAGTAGGCAAATGTTGATTTTTGTGTGAATTCATCAACAACTCTGTTGCAGTTGGAAAGCAAGTGAGTTGGGAGAGGGCAGTGGGAATAGTGAAGGGCAGACAGAATGATTATAATGGCACGAATTGTGTTTTCAGTTATTGAGAATACATGGATGGGAAAAGGAAAGAGTGTCATATAATACTCAGCATGAAAATGACTCCATCGTGTTATGTGAATCAGCAAAAACAATTAAGGGGGTGTGAAGGAAGCATCATTAATAATGTCAAAGCTTAACCTGCAAATCACCAGTTTTCAGCAGTTGTTCTTTGTTCACTTACCTCTCGAGGAGATCCATCTTGTTGAGATGTGGCTGAGTGTAAGAGAAAGGGAACCAGCCTTTCCTGTGAAGGAACATTTCACATGTAAAACTACATATTTTTATTAATAGCATTGTATAAGAAGTCAGAAAGCCATTGTTTTAACCATTGTTGCTTAGGGAGTGTTCTATGAAGTGAGATTAATGGCTAAGTGAGCTATGTTGAGCCTAAAGTCAGAGTTTTTTGTGTCTCAAAAGTGGTTCCCTTTTTACTAAATCACCATGGTAACTTATGTCAAACCCATAATCTAGTCGGGAGCAGGTTATGTTCAGAGTTTCGGTTTAAAATTGGCTGGAAGCGTCACTTTTTAAGTGATTCTTTTATTTGTAACATGTTTTAATTGTGATGTAGATCCTCTGCTGGAGGTACCACTGTAACTTTACAGTAGTACAAACTGTGCATTGCATTGTCACTGAAATATGCATTTATTCAGCTGGTGATGCAGAAAATGTATAAATGTTGTTATACTTGGTTTTAATCTGCTGCTAAGTCACTTTTACATTGCTGGAATTGCAGCTACTAGAACACAGGACAGACACCAAGAATCTGTTCAATCAAAAAAATCAATTTCACTTTGATCTGCGACAAAATAAAGCAATTTCCATGTCTCCTTTTTTTGGGCTGAGGGACGGTAACTTTTAAATGTATCCACTTTAAATTTTCAGAGCGCTAATGTGCAGCCGTCACCTTAGAAGCACCGAGAGCACACTCTGCAATGAAATAAGTCTTTGATTGGAGTAGACGACACTCATAGGGATCATTCTGTGAGAATCATATGAGGCGTGAAACACCCCTTTTTATGTGAGCGCGCACAGAGACTGAAGCAGAAGGCCTGGCTCAACAGAGAAAGTTAATTGTCAAGCCAGCTAACACAAAGAAAACCTGGCTGTGTTTAACTTCCTTCATAGGACCCCTCAGGTTTCATGTAGTTCCCATCCTCAATTTTATTGGCACCTTTAAACTCTTTTCATAATATTTCGTCTTCTAAATAAGACAGATTCTTAATTTTAACTGCTAAATCTACATTTTCAATGCCAAGGAATCCAGTGGTGCCAGCCATTGCTTGCAATGATGGACAATAGGGCTGGTAGACCCTCCATGATCATTGGTCTCATAATGAACCTGACTATTTGTTTCTCTAGCCACCTACAGGTATGGTCATTCCAGATGGTGCAGCTCTAATTCTGATTAGGAGATTGAATGAACAAAATAACCATCATGTGCTTGCTTTGTTTTGTTTACAGGAATTTACCAGCTGGAGACAAGTTTATAAAGCCTTATCTGATGTTTTTAATAGAGTGCTTTTTATTTTGAGCATAATAGTGACGTTAAAGGTTTAAAGGCCCCCACAAGATATGAATCACGATGAAAAGGTGGATAAACCATACCGTCCAGTCCGTTCATTTTGACCGTAGTGCCACCCATCTCTGGGCTCAGAGATGAGCAGAGCGATATTGTCACCAGGCAGAAAGTGAAGTAAGCAAGCTCCTCCCACTGTGCTTCCTCCACCACCATCTGATGCTCCAGGTGTGTGAGCAAACATGGCTTCCACACGTGAAGGTCCAGATAAAGACAGCATCCTGGGAAGACTGGAGCCTAGATGGAGGAATAAAATGAGAAATGAAGAGTGAGTGTCGGGGACAAAGACACCCTAAAAAACAACAGATGTGCTGGATCATATCTCACCCTGAAAGCCACCCAGCCTCATTTCACTGACAGGTCTCCTCGGCAGTGGAAGTGTTGCAGTAGCACTCATCTCTGAGGTCTTCAACAGCCAGGGATTATGTGATGGAGATAAAGTGTTGCTCCCTCCTGGTTCCACCTGCTGGTGCAGCAGCTGCACTGGAGTCATGGCCCTGGAGAGAGGAGCGCTGTGGGGCAGAGGAGGACTGTGAGGGGCACTATGGGGGATGGGGAGGGTCATGCCCTGTGAGGAGCTGCTGGCCGGGGAGATCTGGCTGAGCGACATCACGGTGGAGGGGATGAGGCTCGGGGACAGGTTGGACGTGTTTGCGGCCAGGAGGAGCGAGTTCTGCTGGGCTGAGCTGCTGGATGTGGTGGTGGGAGTGGATGGAGCCGGGCTGGCGCTGCCACTGGCGCTGCTGTCGGGGAGCGGGCTGGCTGAAGCACTGACAGGTGTGCTGCTGTGCTGAGGAGATGCTCCCTGCGATGAACCTCCAGCAGCTCCTCCAGTGGAGGAAGCAGAGAGGAAAGTCTGGGCCGAGCCCTGAGGAGGACAGATGTCACTCTGGGTGGAGGACGGGAGCGAGCGTTGCTGCTGGGAGCGACTGGAGTCTCCGTTTAACAGAGGAGGGACTTCTTGAATAGAGAGCCTCTGAAAATCAAGAGCAGATCACAGTAACTACCAGAAAACATGGGCCATTGTTAAAACTCTAATGTTGTGAGTGACATATTGAACTGTAAGCTGCCAAATGTACTAGAACAAGAGTCACATGATTTAAAAATAAATCAGACCTTTTATAGATTTAGTGACTTTGACACTAATGGCTTATGACCACAACCACTTGACTTGGAAGAACTTTATATCCATTTAAAATGATAAAGTACGTAAACAACTCTGGATATCCCCACTCACAAAATGTGCAAAGATTTGGCTTTTAAAATTAGTCAACTTTCAACACAGGCCCTGCAAAATGTAGTCAGAGCTTACATTTAAGCTTATTATAAGCTTAAATTTCTTATATTGTAAGGATGATTGGTAGGCACAGTGAGGTCTGTACAAATAAGCTTGTTGGGTTTGACTTGGGATTTAATTTACATCTTTACAGGACTAGAGGACTTGCCAAAACCCCCATAAATAATACATCTAAGTCTATCCACCAGCATTTTCAAAGATATTCACATTAAAACCAAACACAGTATGGCTGAGATTGTGAACTATTGAAAAATTAAACATTTTAAGTACACAACAGACCCAGTGCAGCAAAACATGATCTGACCTGCTCGGGCTGAGCTGTGCCGAGCTTGGTGTGACGAAGGACCTCGGCTATCCCAGCGGCCCCTGGGCTTTGAGGCGCAGTGTGACGCAGCAGGTTCAGAGCGCGCTCCGGGAGCTTTGTTGGCTGAGAACACGACTGCTGCCAAGATGACAGCTTCTGAGACAGAAGCTCTCTCACCTGGATTATGTGCAACAGCAGAAAAAGAAAACCAAAAACCAAGGATAAGACAGGTTTCATTATATACATTTTCTTAGTGTATTTTATTTTTACTGCCAACAAATCTCTTTGTAAACATTTTTACCTTCCAGCCTCTTCAAAAATGGGTTACAGATAAACAGTTTAATTATTCCTAAAACAACATGGAGGGTCAGCTAATCAAACTGGACTGAGCATTAATACATAATCTGCGATTTAGTGAACATTTGCATCATAATTTGTTGTTTATTTCAATGAGAAATTCTCTGCTGACTTAATTTATTTGCTTTTTTGCAACAATGAAGATGTATAGCACAGAGAAATAAGCTCTGTCAGACTGATTAAACACACACACAGTTGTTAGTAGTAAATTATATGTTAGTTTTGGAGTTTTCATTAGATTTGATGAAAGGAAATATCCAAACTTGAAACATGTGAATGTATCACCTTGGAGTGGTAGTTAATGAGCAGTTTGGTGACACAGCACTGTCTGTCCACCAGGAAGCAGTAGCGTCTCCTCTCCTCAGTGAGAGCAGACTTGTAACCTGCGGCCACCAGCGTGTCCAGCTCGCCTTGGCGACGGCTCATCAGCTCCACAAACTGAAGGAAAAGCCCAAAATTTCAAACCTGCAAAGCTGAACATTTGTGAATGCACGCGCACACCTGTGTTTATCATCACTCACACAGTGCTCAACGATAACGTGACCTTTAATGCACATTGTAAAGACAGGAATAACATAGAGGCTAAGGGAGTATCTTACATCATATCCTGTCTGTTGCCCAATGATAACATCCAAATGATAACACATCATCCTTTGCTCAGTGACCTTTCCGTCTTATGTATTTTTGCCCTTTCATTTCCCATATTATTCATTCTTCAATTGGCCAAATCTGCTGACCCTCTTATATCATTGATATTTTTCTTGTTACTTGTTTTCTGAAAAATCAGCTGAATCAGATTGTTCTTTAATCTTATTCACACTGGCCTATTTGTCACACAAATGCTCACACAACTCTCCTTTTTAATCTGCCGTAATGCTGAGTGAGATGTTTAGGAGAAGGATTTCTCAAACAAAAGAGGCCACAGTCCTTTTCTTACTCACTTTTTAACATTTCTGAAGACCATGTAACTGATTTGAGATGTTAAACCTCTGTTACCTGCATCTCTCTGTCACCATATTTGTTGGGGTGGCGGCTGCCTTGGCTCTTTCTGCGGAGTTTCTTCAGCTGGGACTGACAGCGCTCGATTGATTCGGTTTTAGACCTTCGCTCGCTCTGATACTTTTTTAGGGTGGCCTGAGAGGAAAGCAGAATCAGAAAATCAGATACAGGATTTGATCAAACTTGTATTTTATATTTAAGTAGACATTTAACCAAACCCACTCATTCTTCTTTATTTTATGAAGATTTCCAGCACCTTTGTTGCAATGTGTCACTCTCTTTTTCTGTTTCTCTCAGTATTTCTTTCCATGTATCTTTACTTTCCATTTCAATTAAAGGGCAAAAAAGAATGAAAAAAATCTTAAAGCCCTGCTTATCTCGAAAGTAGAATGGGTGTGTTTTAGTTAAATCCACTTAAAATATTCTCAGTGCGAGATACTGAAGTCAGTGTGTGGACTTACTGTGAGGTATTTGATGTCCAACTCCAGCTTCTGCTCCAACTGGGTGAGCAGCTCGGAGTGAAACAGCTTTAACTGTTGGTAAAATAATTCTTATAAAACATTTAAAATCAAGTGCACTGATGTGTCAACGTGCTGATAACAGCCACCAGAGTCATTCCATGAAAAACCATTCGGTGCCTCACACTAACCCCCTCAGAATCAGACGAACAACTTTAACATTTTTAATGAAGCCACAGAAAATGTTATCTTCATACTGTCAATATTTTGTAATTTACAGGTCCTCAAAGTATATAAATTTCTGTTTTTTCGTTTATTTTATTTTTACCAGCATTTTTTATCCCTCATAACTACATATGTACATGAAATAGACACCTTTAAACTCCATTAAAAACCACCAACCTAATCAACCTTTGCCAAAAAGCCAAAATCTTGATTTTATACACTAATTTTTATAACTATGTTTGGGATATATCATCCTCAGCATCAATTTAATGTCTATGATGTAGAACAGGGATGTCAAACCATTTTATATTGTGGGCCACATACAGTCCACTTTGATCTTAAGTGGGCCGGACCAGTGAAACTCCCCTTTCTGTCAGTGTAAAGAAGTTTAATTACACATTTAATCCCCGAGATATTTTAATATAAGAAAAAGAAGAGCAGTTTCAACAGTAAGTGTCAATTTTTCTACATGATAAAGAAGTGCTGCTGCAGTAAATGAAAGAAAACTGTCAGCATGAATGGCCATGAGGGAGGTCTTTATCAGTCGGCAACACTGTAAAATTTGTGAGAATATAAATAAAAGTCCAAATTTTATGTCCTCTTCAGATTTTCCAAAGCCACCCAAAGCCATTGGAGTCGTTGCCAGACCGATTCTGGCCCCCCGGGCCTTATGTATGACACCCCTGATGTAGAGTAACAGCAACAAACACTGGTACCCTGGATGTTTTCATCTGCTTTTTAATCATTTACTGGAGGAAACTTAATTTTGGGTAAAGTTTCATGGGTCATATCAAAAAGTGGGATAGGTGACTGATCATATGAAAGGTCCCATTTTTACCTACATTTTGATAGCAGGCTCATCTCTTTTTGTTCTGTGTCCAAACATTTTGTAATATATTAATCCTCGCCAACAGCTCACACCTTTCCAATGGAGAAACAACACCGATGTTCACACATTGTATATAATACCTTGGACCAGGGGTGGGCAATTAATTTTCCCCAGGGGCCAAATCAGAAACTGGGACTGTTGTGGAGATCTGCACCAATAAACTGAACTCAATTCTGCTCAATATTAGTTTTTTCTCTTTATAAGCTTACTGCCCACTGCATGGCTTCATTAAATATACTAAAGTTCTTATAAAAAAAATCAGCTGATTCCGAGAGTGGATCTTTTTCAGATATCATTATTTTTATATGGAGCAACCCACCAGCAATTTTATTAAAGCAAAGCCTGCCAAGAATGAGCTTTTCAACAGGCTGTTTTTCCCGATGCGAAGCCCAATTTCTGGCCTCTTAATTATATATGTTTCACTTCAAACACAAGATTTTTAAATGCTTGTTATAAATGAAACACATGCCTGTCAAAGCGTCATTAATTGAGCATGCTGATGCCCTCTCTTACCACATCTTCCAGCTGCACCTGAATCTGTCTGTGGACCTCGGCCATCTGAAACAGTGTGTCTCCTGTGAGGAGCAGCACAGCAGTGAAGGCAACGCATTACTTAGACTGAAAAACACTTTGCTGTTTTTTATTTGTTACACTTTTAACCTCTGCAGAAGTATCTGTGCACTAATAACAGCCATATAAATATGCACAACACCACCAATGAAGCAATAAAATGTGCTGAAAGTTGTTGCTTTGACTCAGTTTCTGATTCACAAAGTGGCGGTCAGCTGTGAGTGCCTCTGTCGGTCACACAGAGCTGTAGTATGCGGTGGCTGGCATCTCGCCCTCCGACACTCCTGCCTGCTTCCCCCGCTGCTTTCAGCATTACAATGAGATCATGTGGTGTTGTTAATCTCCCAACAATGGCCCTACTCTCTCCCCGTCCCTCTGTTCTCTGCCTTTCTCGCTCTTTACATTTCCTCATCCCCTCTTGTCTTCATCTCCTCGCTCATCAGCACATGCAGCCGACTCTCAGACTATTTCCCACTTCTCACCAGCTGCCACATTAACTCTATGAATTTTATTAGCTCTAAAGCCAATTCATGTTTATTTTCTCCACAAGCCGATTCCTCTCTACCAGCCGCCCACTCACCGAGCTCTTTGGAGCCTTGGCTGTCGCTCGCCAGTTCTCCGAGTTTCACAAGAGCATCGAAGTATCCTTTGGCAGCCACAGTCACTCCTGAGGAAGAGAGCAAACGTTGCAGAAAACTGAAAAATGATTACATACAGAGCTGCGAGGACAAATCAAAGTCCAGTGGCACCTGAGTCAGCCTGTGTTTTCACTAACCTGTCAAAGCTTTCTCATAGTGTTTCCCCATGGTCACAAAGTTCTTCAGACTGGGGTTGAAATGGTCCAGAATCCCCTGTTGGCAACAATACATGTAAATTCATAAAGTGCTTCCCCATTTCTGAGATTGTTACACTGTGTGTGTGATGGTGCTCGTGAAGCATGAAAAATATATTTGTGAGAGTCAAGATTAGGACGAACCAGACAGAGACTAGAGTTTTACCTTGTAGACATTTTCAGTCATCTTGTTGACCTCTTCGGTTCGAGACATTTTATCTTCTCTTGCGTTTCTGCTGTAGCTGTGTATGACTGTGTTGTGTTTTTGTCCCACTGCTCACGTCTCTAAGCTACACATAAGACACCAATGTCCTAAAAAAGAACAGATGAAGATAAAATACACTTATATTTCATCACAATCGCTCTCCAGGAGAACAAAGAAAACCAGGAGCTTTTACCTTTACATGCAAAGAGGAGAGGAGACGTCAAAGATTGTATTTAATCAGATGATAGAAAATCATTTTGATGATGCCAAACTTTCAGTATTTACTGCTTTTCTTTGTCCTAAATGATGCAAAGCTGAACATAGTTGGTTGTTGGGGGCTGATTATTAGAGAAAAACATTTATTTAAAGACCCGACAGTAGCCATTTTCACACATGAACTCAGAAGAAAATTTCAGAAGAATCAAAGGATGGTGTTCTTCAGATACTGGAAATTTTCTGCTTGGTTTTTGGTGACGAAGCAGGAGGCTGCAGTCCTGATGCTGTACAGACCACCTTTGCAGTTAGAGTCTGGCACACCGTTCGCTCTCTGATCTGACTGAAGTCATTTTTGCTCCAGTGCAGCGCTGCTGGGTAAAAGTTCAGGCCTGCAGTGCATGTGTGAAGACATCTACTGTCATTTCTCATTATGTCCAGATTTTTTCAGGTTTCAATTATAAATCTGGGTCAGTCCTTTTTCTTTACAAAGATTTTTACCCCTCCATAAAATCTTGAATTCACTTCCTACCAGTCATGTTCAGTTTAGTTCACATTCTTCATTCTGCCTTTTCAGTTAAATTGAATTTACTGTTAAAAAGACTTTAAAAATAGACAACAATGCATCTACAGTGTGTTAAATAATCATGATCGCCATGTTTACTAGAATATTCAGGTTTTGCCATAATCGAGCAGCCCAACTTCATAGACAAACCACTTAGAGATGGTTTAAAGTAGCAGTTTGGCCAATAATCAAGGCCTGTACCAGTGTTTAACAGACAGAGAATATAAGAATAACATTTTTAAGTCTTGAAGCTCTTCATCACACCGACTTAGAACATCTAGCCAGCGCAAAATTGATGTGACACAACAGATAAGCCACTGACATCAATAAAGGTAATCTTCTTTCCTGACAGGCTGATTGCAGTCAATAAGGCTGATATCAGCCGATATGATTAAATTAACTGATGAATTCACTGAATAAAATACAAGCTGATGAGTGTTACTATACAAGATTTGTACAAGGAGCACCTCCAGAACCTGCAGCATAAAATCCACAAAACTCGACCATTATAGAAAAAAGTATTTTATTTTAGCGTTCAGTGTTATCTTTCCATTTGAATTTAAAGTGTGGGATTTAAGTGAGCGAGAGGACTTTTAAGGCTGCTGCACCACCACAACAAGTGTGGAGGATCATCTTAGGTTTCTTCTGAGGGAAGCTGTGTTATTTTCACATGGATCCCGCCTGTGTTTCAGCTGCCAGTTTCTACATTATCGCTTCACAACACTACAGCCCAAATATTTCTCCTAGATTTGCACACTGGACCAGTCACAGCAGTTCAGATAAGAACAATGGGCTCCTCCAGTCTGAGTCACAGGTGTCAGAGCTCTGAACAAACACGCGACAACAATGTTTCCTCGGCAGAGAGGACCATCAACGGGGGGATTTCTCAGGGGGGGTCAAAGGATTTCCAGTCTGGATTTGATGGCAAAATACTCACTCCACTCACTCGCTTTTTTTTCTCTTTTTCTTTTTCCTGTGCAGCCCCTCTTTGTTATCACGGTGAGATTACAGAGAAAACGTTGACCCAGATCAACTAATGGTGTATGACACAAAGAAAACATATCCAGGCTCTTGCTCATTAGGGCCACCCTGGTGTGGTCTGTAATTTGTC
>VUQS01008006.1:19146-30888 GCA_015108495.1 Heterochromis multidens
TTGTTGTGCAAGAGAAAGCCAGAGAAGTAGGAACTTTCTTTTTTGTCTTTTTTAATTTAGCTTGCAGGGTTTTATAATTGTCCACTTTCTTCTTCAAAAGCATTTAATGCACATATTGTAGCGTGGTGAGTTTTAGTTCTAACAAATAAAGTGCTGTTTGTCTCAGGATGCAACAGAAACAGTCTGCAGGTGGTTGGGGAACTGATACAGAAGGTGCATTCATGTGGTTTAGCCTCTTTAAGTTCCTTTGGATACAAACACTTAAAGCAATAAATAAATAAAGCTGTGCAGTCAAACAGCAGAAAAATAATCAGCATCTATTTGGCTGAAGTAATTTTTAAAAGCACAAAAATTAACTACATGATCAGCTGCTTTTTTTTTATTTGCAAAATTTGGGGGTTTAGGAAAAAATTGAGCATTAAGAAGTTGTGATTGGTATTTTCTAACATTTTATAGTTGCAAGCATCAAACTTTAGGAATAAACTCACCAGTTTTGAAGGGGTTTTGTTCTGTTTTAGGGTGAAATGCTGCAAAACAGTCATGCATTTACTCCCAAGACTTCTCTTAACAGCAGTTAATGCAATAATGCTGCAGCTTAAGCAGCCCTCCAGTGCTACATTAACCTTTTTCTTCCACACCATCTCCTCTCATTTCAACAGCTACATCAAAGGCAGGACGGGTGAAGCCTGCTGAATCACTAAAACACATGCAGATTGTTCTAATTGCAAAGAGAAATTTATACAGGCTCTGCTTTAATTACAGATATGAACAAATCAGTTGCACAGTGGACTTTTCTTTTTTGTTTTTTACAAAATAAAAAATGCTTTTTGTTTCCAGTACCAGTAACAGCTACCTGTTGATCTCTCAGCTTCATCTGTATAAGAGTAACAAATAATTCAGCTACTTAAATAAAAAGAAGTTACATACCTTTTCTGGTCTCATTGTGGGAAATGATAAAAGCTTCCTGTGCGTCTTTGAGTGTTTAATGAACAGTTTTACACCCCCTCTTTTCTTCCTATTAGGCTACTTTCCCCTCTCCGTTAGTTAGTGGGGGGTTGTTTCATCCAGCAGAGCACTAAATCTCAGCTCCCCTCCACCCCTTTTCACATGCCCCTCTCTCTTTTCGCCTCTCTCTCACACACAGTTTCTCTCTCTCCCCTCTCTGCCTCCTTTTACTCCCAGGAATCGGGGTCAGATATTCAGTGCCGTTCAGTACCTTTCCTCATTACTGAGCCGATTATCGACATGCCTTCACGCCCGCAAAAACCGGCCAGAAAACCACCACCAACACCAGTACACCCAGCTCCCTGCTGTTGGAAACCAGAGTCAGCCTCCCATTCTGTATCAGCCTCTCTCTGTCTCCCTCTCTCACTCGGGAAGAATAACAATGAGCTAACAGGACCTCGGCTGAATAGCAGCAGGAGGAGAATAATGACTTGAACTTTTTGAGCCAAAGACAGAGCAGCACAGGCAGGCCCTATCACTGGCCTACATACACCCGGCCCATCACACATTCCTGCTCCCCATTCTCAGAGGGAGGACAGAGGAGGAGGAGGAGGAGGAGGCCCGGCATGGACACAGCAGGCCTTTCATTTACTGCAACAAACTGAACAAAAGATTAAGGGTTAATATAAGAAGTGAAAGTGCTGCAGAGGAGAGTTAAAAAGTGTGGAAGAAGTCCCCGGAGAGTTTAAGGTGACTGACTTCTGCAGAGAAGTAAAATCTTAAAGTACTGTACTTACAGCAGGACTTTAGAAATACTGGGCCCCAAATAAACCCCCCCAAAAAATCTGACTGGTATCTCTTTTTAATGACTTGTTTTTCATGCATTTTTACAAAGTTTCTCATTAAATTATACCTTGTGTAAATTATATTTTCTAACATAACGATGTTTCATACGCTTATACTTTTATTTAATTCTCTGCTCAAAAAAATTAAGGGAACACAAACTCAGTTAAACTTCAGGGATATCAATCTGTCCAGTTAGGAAGCAGAAACCATTCTGAATGCATATGACCTGCTTTGGTTCAAATCAAAGTGACAACAGGTGCACTGGAGAAGTGACAACAAGACAACCCCCAAAAAGCTGAATGGTTTTGCAGGTGGAGGCCACAGATCATTGCTCCCTCCATATCCCTCTTGTTTGTTTTTTCTCTAGTTTTGCTTGTTGTCAGTGTCATTGTCACTGCTGGTAGCATGAGAATGTACCTGTAGCACATTAGGGTTGCACAGGTAAACCAGCTCCTACAGGATGGCACCTGTGCTCACGTTTGACACAAAATGCGAGAGGACAGTCACAACAAGTTTTCCCGTGTTTCTCAGCACAGTCTCAAGAGTGAAGACGAGATACCAGGAGATGGGCCGTTGCATGAGGAGAGCTGGACAGGGCCGTAGAAGGGCATCAACCCAGCAGCAGAACCAGTATCTGCTCCCTTGTGAGAGGAGGAACAGGAGGAGCACTGCCAGAGCCCTACAAAATGACCTCCAGCAGTGTACTCTTACATGTTTCTGACCACACTGTTAGAAACAGACTCCATGAGCGTGGCATGAGGGTCTGATGTCCTTTAATGGACCCTGTGATCACAGTCCAGCACTGCACCGCTTGACTGGCATTTGCCAGAAAACACCAGAACTGGCAGGTCTTCACACCCTGGTGTGTCAGAGGACAAAAAAGTGTAAGATTAATTTAATAATAATAACAAAATGATGTTATGCATGAATAATAAGTACTTTCACTTCTGATTAGATAAAGTTTTCTAACTGTACTAATGAATGTTTCTTTGAGTTAAGCTGTGAATAACAAATTATATTCACCTCAGATAAGTTTCCACTTGAATCCTTCACTGAACCATTTCCTTGTTTTATGGAAGTGTCAGAAACAGTGTAATAAATGTTAATCCACTCTAATGACACATTTTTTCTGAAACTACTGAGAACTTTTCTTCATGCAACAAGCTGCTTATTTTTTGCAAACAAGCATGGAGAAAAAAAAGCTTTTTGTTTGGGATGGTTATTGGAAGAAAATTACTTTTGCAAGCATGCAAAATGGACTTTGTGTGTGTATCATTCAGTGTGGTTTGTGGTTAAAATAAATGTTTTTTACAATGAAGACAGAGGAGGTGTTTATATTGATTATTTTATCGGTGTTGAATTTTTTTCAGGTTAGGGAATAATGCACTGTGTCTAATGTGATATACCTCACTGTGTATATTCCTTTTTTTCTCTATCTTTTTTCTATGTTTTTACACTTTTGTAAGTTTGAAAGAAAATATACTTTGTATGACTGTAGTTACATGTGATGTGCTGTAACCATCTTTGTTTTTGGTTTCTTTTCTTTTCTTGTGTGATGCACCTGCAGTATACTGTAAATAAAAGATGGGATTATACTTTCCACGTCTGCGAGTCTGCTCAGGTCTGCTCAGGTAATGGTGAGTACGATGGTCTGTGCAGATGTCTGCGTGCCTGCCTGTTTTTTGTGACTGCACGGACTCCTCCATGAAGAATTTACATATGCATTTGCCCTAGGTGGTGGAATTCAAGCAGACTTCAACGAAATATAACAGGAATGACTACTCTGCTGGCGGAGTATAATGAGCACCACTTCATGTTCATAGGGTAGTCAATCAAACAGGAGTCCTGTTTTAATGCAAACCCGTATCTATTGTCCTTCTAATTCCAATCAGGATCCTAATTTACAAAATAAACATCATGTAAAACTAGAAGCTAGTGACTGAGACCATATACTCATCAGGAAAATGTTCACTTACTCCTTTTTCTCAGAGATTTCTATACATTCTGACTTCTCTTCATAACCAGAAGAGTCGCCCCCTGCTGGCCATTAGAAAGAATGCAAGTTTGAGGCACTTTCACCTTGGCTTCAGTTTCCAGACCCAGAGGCAATGTCCAGCATGTACTGTAGGTTTGTTGGTACATTTGTATTATGTTCACAAAAATTAATAAAAGCAGTTCATGCATGTTTCAGAGGATATTCAGTTTATTTAAGCTGCTTTAATCCCTGTTGGCCACCAGAGGGCAGATGAACTCCTGACATGTGAGCTAAATGGCTAACATTTAAACAAAGTAAAGTACAAGACAAGCAGCACCATAGTCGTCATGCAAACGTGTTTTGATGTGTGTAAATGCAATAATCGTTCCCCACTTAGTTGTTTAGTATGAAAAATACTGTGTTAGTGTCACCTGTTTGTCTCTGATTATGTTTGTGCTGCTGTTTGGTGGTAGCAGTGATCAAATCTTGTTATTAAAACTGCTGCAAAAATAAAGTAGATTGGAGCAGTGAGACTAAGGTTCCTAGTTGTTAAGTTTATTAAAAAATATAAAATATGCAGCCTAAAATGAAATGAAAGTAAGGTACAGTGAGAAAAGCAGCAAACATGTTCTTATTTATGAGGGATGAGTTTCACAGAATTGCTGTAATATTAACCTGTAATTCTACGTGTGTTTCTGGTCATTTATATGACTATTTTACATTTCTAAATACATTTTTAATTTACAAAAAAAAGAACCTTATTCTATTTTCTCAAAACAGAAATATCCAAATAAAAAAAAACAACACTGTTTTGCTTTACTTTTACATTGTGTAGTTATTTGTTTAATGTTCTCTGAAGTGCAACTTAAACACTTTTCACATAAAATCGAACGATTTTCTTTAGAATTGATATAAAGAAATAAAAAATAAAGGCAATTCAGGTGTCTAATGTAGTGTCTTGTGTTGCAGTTGCAGGGTTTTCACAGGAGGTGGCGATGGTTCCCCTGCATGCAGTGTGGTGCAACAAGTGCACACTGTGCAGTTACTCACTATGATGGTAAACCAGTCTAAAAGACCAGAACAGGTTGGTAGGAAATAAAAAACACACATTTATACATGTATGTAGTTTAGTAGATTAGTTTCTGATTTTCTTTATAAATAAAGTTCAGTCAGTGTTGAATAAAGGCATTGTTCAGCAAAGTCAACAAATGAAGTGTTTTCTGCTGTTTTCACTAAGCAAACTTTCCCACGCTGTCAAACTCAGTACTGACATCATGACATCATTACACTAGTCCAATCATCTTCTTGCCCACCTTCTTTGAGCCAATCAGCCTCCACTCTGCGTGCTTTAAATCTCAGTGCTCTCCCGTCATTCTCCCTTTCAGACTCTCATTCATGCAACCCACCTCCTCCATATATCCACCTCATCTGAGTCACTCAGTGCTCCAGCCAAGCCTCCATCTTCATCTTCACCAGCACCTAGAGTCCAGGGGGTCCTGTCCTAAATCCTATCACCACTGGGATTCTGTTCTGCCATGATGGATCATTGGAGTCTAATTGCCAAAGTGATAAATTAATTTCTCTGTCTCAATAAATCATGTTCAATTCTTCCAGATGGCCTCTCCCTATTTAAATGGCTTTGTAACCCTTTCCAGACTGATAGATGTCAGTGACTTTGTTTCTCAGCTGTTCTTGAGTTTCTTTAGCTCGTGACATGATGTGTTGTTTTTTGAGATCTTTTTACCTACTTCCCTTTGTCAGACCGGTTCTGTTTAAGTGATTTCTTGATTCAGCAGGTCTGGCAGTAATCAGGTCTGGGTGTGGCTAGTGAAATTGAACTCAGCTTTCCAAAAAAATGTGGTTAATCACAGTTAAATCATGATTTAAAAAGGGGGACAATTACTTTTTCACAGCACTGTACATCGACTGCATCAAAGCATCTTTACCCTGTAGCGTGCTGTCTGGGAGCATCTCTCTGCTCAAAATACCAGACATCACCTCTTTCCTATCAGAGCAACTTCCAGTTCTTTACCCATAGCAGATGAGTGTGCTCTGTGCTGTTCTGGGTCACATGGTTGAGCGTTGAGGGAAAACACTGGAGCGTTTGTGGTCTAGTGTCCTTGGACCTGAGCCTTAAAGCTGTTTGTGTTTGCTCACTTCCTCGGAGCCTAATTCACACACGCTAAGGAGATTGACAGACTCGTACTGACCTATTAAACAATAAAGATGAGCCACCCACACCGCTCTCATTTAAACGCATGCCGTCACACAGAGTTTCATTAAAACACACTGGCAGAACAGACAGGTGAGGTGTTCATCGCTCAGTCATTATTCTGTTCATTGTGGGCACACAATCACATATTCAGGGATAAAACTGAACTTTCGTGGCATTTTAATTCTTTCAGGAATATAACACTTGAGACACTTAAACTTTTCCGGAAGGACACTGATGTGATGAAGCCATATAAAAGAGATTGTCCCACATCATTAAAATACATAATGAGGATTAGCACATAAAGGTAAATTTAACTGATTTAAGGAATGATTAAAACATGTTTGGTAAAGTAGCATGTCTGTGGATAAAATGATTGGTTTTAATGTAGCCCTGTGAGATGTGAGATGTTGGCTGATCACAGAATGTTTTAGTGAGCTTTATGCACTTCTACAGGTTCACTTCATGTTGCACAAAACATAACACTGAATGATTAAGCATCTTTCATAAATATGTGGTAATTGTTACGTCTTTGCAGACTTTTAAGATAAAGAGTTTTACGTGACATTTACATCCTGTTGAGACACCACTGGGAAACGCAGGCTTGTTCATGAGGATTTTGGTATACATGATGAAGCAGACAGTCTCAGATTTAGGGCGTGAACTTTGACTCCTCGCCTTATGATCACCTCTTTAATCCTCTAACATCATCTGTAATCTGTCTGGGTTATTTAATGTTAACATGGCTGCTCTGATTTTGGGTTCGGTGGTTAGCACTGTCGGCTAATTGGAACCTTCTGGTCGCCTGAGGCCTTTCTGCGTGGCGTTTGCATGTTCTCCCTGTGCCTGCGTGGTTTTTCTCCAACAGTCCAAAAACATCCATGTTGGGCATAGACTGTATATAAAAGAGGGACATAGTTGGTTAGTGAAGTCCCACTATGAAGCCTCAAGCTGAGCTGGGCTGTCACCATCTTGATGTTTTGAAACCAGACATAAGAAATGAGAGGTGGGTGTGACTAAGAAAGGGAGGAACGCTTCAGGCTCACAGGGGAGCAACTTGTCAATCACACAGTAGGCAGTAGGCACACTCTAAAGCATACCTGTTATTTATTGTCATTATTTATTTATTGAAGTTGATGGGCTACAGCACCATGTCACAAAACTCAAATCATCTCAAACTGGTTTCTTGAACATGACAATGAGTTCACTGTGCTCAAATGGCCTCCACAGTCACCAGATCACAATCTAATAGAGCACCTTTGGGATGTGGTGGAACAGGAAATTCACATCATGGATGTGCCGCCAACAAATCTGCAGCAACTGTGTGATGCTGTCATATCAATATGGACCAAAATCTCTGAGGAATGTTTCCAGCACCTTGTTGAATCTGTGCCACGAAGAATTAAGGGAGGTCTGAAGGCAAAAAGGGGTCCAACCTTTATAATCTATGATGCAACTAAAATAAAAATTCTCTTGTGGGCTTTTTGTTTTTGCTGAACAATCTGTTTCTGTGCCTGTGTCTGAACCTGTTTATGTAAGTTTACTGTAGGTTTCTGTCCTGTAATCAGCATGCTGGTTTCTTTGTCTGTGTTTGAGTATCTATGACCTTAAAGCAGCCATCTGTCGTCCTGCCTCTGCCTCTCTGGCTGTTAGTCAGACGAGGAATTAATCAGGCCAATTACTCCCATGCTGAGATCTAGGTGAGCTGTGTGACGTGTGCTGGAGGAGGAGGCCAACATTTGTGTACTGTTGAATTTCTACACTGGAGGTTAATTTTTTTTTTTTTAATTGGTTAGTATGATTTATCAGACCAGTGATTTTCTTTTTTATGGTCGCATTGTGTGCATCAGTCAGAGGTTAAAGGTAAAGATGATGGAGAAAGAAAGATGCCAAAAAGTCTGACAGGAAAAGAGGTGTGTCCTTCCAAGAAAAAATACAACAAAGAGGAAGGATGGGAGGGGAGGAGGAGAAGAGGAAAGGGAGGTAGAGACAATGAAGGAGGGACAGAAAGACTTGAGCACTCCTCTGGAGTAAATCCCCTCAATCTGATCAGTGTTTGAGGAAGGAACTAACTAACTCACAGTGTGGACACACAAGCTTTAAGGTAAATATTCATTTAACTTTCATGCCATGTATGTGCCATTGGGCATATTTAAATTGTATATGTTTACTGTATACTGTTGTGTCAGTCATTTCAGTGAGGTGTGACAGAGCTAGCTGCATTTACCATTTATTACACGTGAGAATATAAAAATAAAAGCAGGCTTTTAATCATCCAGATTAAAAAGATAAAACAGCTATACTGCACTAAAATGGACACACAACTTTAATATGTTATTGTTTTCAGTTTTTTGTAATTGTACTTTTATAAACTAAACAGAAGGAATATGAAGTCTAAAATACCTGGAAATTGAATTGGGTGTGATGGACCTTGTAAGTATTTACATTATCACTCCAAAAGTGGTGTTTTTGGTCCGTTTTAAAGATAATTTATTATAATTACAATATTTTAAATTTTCTTTTTGCTTAAGACTCTCGCTGCTGGTTTATTAAAGTATTGTTGTCCACAGTATTGTCTGGATGATGACTCAGATGTTAGACCTGTTGGGGAGCTTCTGCCAGAGTTTTAAAATCAAATCTTTCAGATGTGAGAAAAAACCCCAGTTTTTGCTCAATTAGAAACTAGTGATGTCACACTTTTAAGTGAACCAATCAGATTTTCTTTATTTTTTGTGCCCTTAATTGAACAACCACTTAATTGAATAACTCACAAACAAACAGGCAGAATAATTAATATTATTAAGGTTTTTGGCAATAATCAGAGTTTTCAAAATATATTATAGTTAACTTAAATATGTCAGAATTTGAAAGATGGCATTAAATTTCTCTCTTAGTGGCATTTAAAACATTTTTTGCCATAATTATTGCTTAATCCTGCTTTTTAATGTGGTTATTTTTCATAATATATGGCCAAAGTGTACACCCTTTGAAAACTCTTCAATTTAAAGGCTTTGCATCAGGTTAAAACATATCAACAAATTAAATAAGAGCTCCACAGCAGTGATTTCAATGCTGACATTGATCTTTTCATGCACTGGGATGATTATAGTTTAATGTGCATGTACAAAAAAATCTATTTACAAATAGAGAGTGCCTTATTTTGTCAGCAGCTTCAATTACAGGTCAAAACTACACTTGTCAGTTATTGAGATTAATCACACGACTTAAATATCCACCTTGACCATATGTTGCTGGTTGGTGCACGACCCCGGTGTTAACACACAAAGAGTAAAGTGTGTACACTCACTTATCTCTGGTTAAGTTAGCACAACAACTGTTTTCAATTAGGTTAATTGAGTGACCTGTTGGTGGTAATAAACTCTAAACGGTGGCGATTGGGTGTGACACGGTTCTGCGCTTCGACCATCTGTCCCTCCTCTAAGCCTCGTAAATCGCAGCAGGAAAAACAAAGACAGAAGATGTTAGGTGAAAAGGCTGGAGACTGAAAAACACCCATGTTGCAAAGATTTAAAAATAAAGATTTAATCACCTCCACCTACATCATACATACACTTTGTTTCATTATTGATAAAATAAAGTGAACCATCAGCACACACTTCAACACACACACACTCATTGGAGAGGCTGGTCACTGTGAGCAACAGGTGGTCAGTGAGGTTTAGCTGTCACATCACGTGTGTGCCATTTCAAAATGCCGACCCCGTATAATGAAGGACATGTTAGAGTTACAGAGAGGTCAGCTTCCCTTTATGATACAGATCATGAAGGAAAATAAAAAAATGCAGCCACATGGACTTAGATTAATATTAAAAATGTGTTCCTGCTTCACTGCTGGTCCTCTGTAGCCCTATCCAAATTCATCTATAAGCATCTGTAATAGTATCGGGGGGAGGGGGCTCTTTAGTTTGTATTGCTGGCCAGCGTGGTCAGGATGTCACACCTCTGACTTGAACTAATCCTTGTTTGGACAGGCTCTGGTTGTTTTGGCGCATGCCTCTCCCATGAAGGTTGCTGGTCAGACACACTGCAGCTAAGTGAGGGCACAAATGTCAGGCTGAGGTGCTTAACCTTCACCACATCCTGCTGAGAACTGAAGAACATTTATGTGAACTCACTGTTCCTTTTCTTGTTAAAGGAAATTGACACAAGAAGAGCAAAAAGCTAAAAAGAGACATTTTTATCTTGTGTCTGCTTATCTGAAGACACAGGATGAAATATTAGATAAATCTGACAGTGTCTTAAAACTTAATATCTAATAATTAAAAATTGTGCTAGATCTTTTAGCTTCATTGTACAATAAGTGAGTCAGTGGATGCTATAAAAAGTACATTAACTAATATCCAGTGTTTTGTTTCACAGGTTTCTTCTTTTCTTCAGTGGGGAGAAGAGAGAGAACACAATCCACAATAAAAGAAATTTACATCTTATGTGATTGAGTTCCTCGCAGATGAGTGGATATTTTGGGGATGGAGATCTGTTATTTTGCTCCCTGATGCCTTCTTCACATCAGCAAAGAAGTCAACACAACCTTTACTGCAAGTGGCATCACACATTCTGAAGCGAAGCCAAGCTTCTTAGTCTGTCTGTACAAACTCTGGATGGAGATCATGAGGAACTCTCCATCTGTGCAGCTGTTTCTTGCTCTCTTTGTCTTTTCTTTACTTTCACTCCTCCTCTGGCCGGCATCTGCCAGCTCAGGGTCTGACTATGACTTTGGAGCCCACCCACGCTTTGTGTGCACCCCTATTCCTGTGGATGCAGACCCTTCCTGCTTCCCTGCATCAGGACCAAGCGTAGGTGCAGCGGGGCCCAGTGGACCGGGCCATCAAAGTGTACCTCCTGTTGGCTGGTGGGGGGCAAGTGAAGAGGCCAAAGCCACCATCCTCCACCTTAGGGAGAGCCTCGTCCAGCAGAAAGAGATCATCCTGGACCAAAGGGAGACCATTAGAGAGCTCACGGCCAAGCTCACTCTGTGCGAAGGCTTTGGACGGGGTGCGTCACCTCACGATGCCTCACACTTGCATCACACTGGAGTGGCCAGCCATCACTCATACGCCGACAATGGGCACTATAGCAACCAGCAGGGTCACCATGGCAACAGCAACCTCATACCAGACTCGCCCCACTACCCCTCAGTGGGAGGGCAACGATCTGACGGAGGGCACAGTGGCAACAACCACGGGAAGGATAAACATGTGACACCGGGGGACATCACATCATCTCCAGAGCAGATGGAGAGGATGCTGCAGGCGCTGAAGGAGAGGCTGGACAACCTGCAGGTGAGCAGCAAGTGGGAGAGAGAACTTTTCAAACTTTATTTAACGCATACAAAACTGCTGAAAGGAAGAAAGGGTGTCTTTAAGTTGTTTAAGTAGATATAATTCAGCTGACAAGGTAGAGGGAGGCTTGTGATGTTCCCACATGTGGTTTTCCTTTGTTTGGACATGTTAAAACATTTGTTGCGTCACTGGAAGCCTTAAAGTGGTACGCCTACTAAGTACTTTAGATAAAGGAGCAACTTAATCGCATAAAGCCACTCACTCCCAAGAGAGTCACTCTAATGTCCTTCAGTGGGCTCCAAGGACTGGCAACAAGCTTAGAGGTGGACGTCAGAGATACACACAAGGTTACAGTGGATTGACGAGACACATTTAAAGATCTTGTGGATATTTGGGTGTTTTGAAGTCTGTTTTGGTGCATTTACCTGTCCTTATGTGCTCTATTTTCCCTAAGTTGTGATCAC